>VSMD01031278.1:0-180799 GCA_008750895.1 Mirza zaza | reverse complement strand
TCTACAAGTGGCTATCCAGTTTTCCCAGCACCATTTATTGAAAAGGGATTCTTTTCTCCAGCATATGTTTTTGTCTGCTTTGTCAAAGATTAGATGGCTATATGAGGATGGTTTTATATGAGGATTCTCAGATCTGTTCCACTGGTCAATATTCCTATTTTTGTGCCAATACCAGATTGTTTTAATTACTGCAGCTTTGTAGTATAGTTTGATATCTGGCATATTAATACCTCCCATTTTGTTTTTGTTGCCTAGGATTGCTTTTGATATTCGGGATCTTCTCTGCAAACTAGTTCAACCTCTGTGGAAAGCAATATGGAGATACCTTAAAGCGATACAAGTGGATCTACCATTTGATCCAGCAATCCCATTACTGGGCATCTACCCAAAAGATCCAATGACACTCTACAAAAAAGACACCTGCACCCGAATGTTTATAGCAGCACAATTCATAATTGCAAGGCTGTGGAAACAGCCCAAGTGCCCATCAATCCAAGAATGGACTAATAAAATGTGGTATATGTATACCATGGATTACTATTCAGCTTTAAGAAACAATGGTGATATAGCACATCTTATATTTTCCTGGTTAGAGCTGGAACCCATACTACTAAGTGAAGTATCCCAAGAATGGAAAAACAAACTCCACATACACTCACCAGCAAACTGGTATTAACTGACCAGCACCTAAGTGGAAACATAGGAAATACAGTAATTGGGTATCAAGCAGGTGGGAGGGGGGCGGGGGGCGGGTATATACATTCATAATGAATGAGATGTGCACCATCAGGAAGATGGTCACGCTGAAAACTCAGACTTGTGGGGGGAGGGAGCGAAGGGCATTTTTTGAAACCTTAAAATTTGTACCCCCATAATATGCCGAAATAAAAAAAAAAAAATAAAATTTTAAAGGTAAAAAAACAAAACAAAACAAAAATACAGAGTTTCTTTAGTCAGTGCAGCTTTAGTAGTCATCAGACATATCTAATAATGATCTTATTCTCTTATTTCCTATAGTGATATATTAAGCATGACTATGATAAAAACCTTTCTGCATTTACATTTTATAGCCCTGGAAAACAGTACCAGCTTTAATCTTCTATACACTCGATCTCTGTCATAGGACAATCAGAAAGAGTATAGATGAATATATGATCATCTAGATGAAACAAAAAATATTACAAAACCTGAAAATGGCAGTGCTAAGAATGCTGGAATAGTAATTTACATTTGTGTTTTATAGATAGTGTTTTTAGTTATTAATAGTTACTGTAAACAGCACCAAATTTTATTGTGAGGCCAGCACAACCCCAGGAACAACTAAAACATACTGATCTTCCTCAAATTAATATTTAATTAGTAAAAATAAAATTTCAATGTTATATTTTCTTAAACTTTGTTCCATAATTTTAAAGTCTATTTGGAAGAATAAATAAGTTATCTAGAACAACCAAGCAAAAGTTTTTTTAGGAATGATAATTTGGCTTTGGCTCCACAGACATGATTAATAAATTAACAACAATGAAAACACCGTATTACTGGCATAGAAATAGATGACATATAAAAAGAGATAGAAATTATTTAAATAGAACAAAAGAAATCTGAAAAAAGTTTGTAATTTATTTAATAATATTATAACAATGTTAATTTCTTTTTATAATGTTTATTTTAAAATACTTAGAGGGTATGAATGTTTTTCGTAACATGGATCATTTTTGTAATGCTTGAGGCATGGCTGTCAGTGTACCCATAACCCAAATAGTGTTCATTGTACACATTAGGTAGGTTTTGGCCCATTGCCTCCTGCACCCACCCTCTTTTTGATTTCCACTGAGTTTTACATCCCTCTGTGCACATGTGTGCTCATTGGTTAGTTCTAATTTAATAGCGAGTGCATGTGGTGTTTGTTTTTCCATTCTTTAGATATTTCACTTAGTATAATCGTCTCCAGTTCCTTCCAAATTGCTGCAAAAGGCATTAATTCATTCTTTTTAATGGCTGAATAGTACTCCATGATATACATATACCATATTTTGTTAATCCACTAATGAATTGATGGACACTTGGGTCGATTCCACATCTTTGCAATTGTGGATTGTGCTGCAATAAACATTATAGTGTAGCTGTCATTTGGATAAAAAGACTTCTTTTTCTTTGGGTGGATACCTCGTAGCAGGATTGTTGGATAAAATGGTAGGTCTACTTTTAGTTCTTTGAAGAATCTACATACTGTTCTCATAGAAATCATACTAATTTGCAGTACCATCAAGAGAGTATAAGCATTCTTTTCTCTCTGCATCCATACAGCAGCTATTGTTTTGGAGGCAAAAATATAGAGACATAGACCAGTGGAACAGAACAGAGAACCCAGATATAAAACTATCTACATACAGCCAGCTGGTCTTCGATAAAGCAACATCAGTATACACTGGGGATAAATAAATTCAGGAAAGTCTCAGGACACAAAATGAATGTATATATATATATATCAGTAGCATTTCTATATACCAATAGCAGTGAAGCTGAGAGTCAAATCAAAGACTCAATACCACTCACAATATCTACAAAGAAAATTTAAAAACATAGGAATATACTTAGCCAAGTAGGTGAAAGATCTCTACAAGGTGAACTATGAAACCTAAGGAATGAAATTGCAAGAATACAAACAAATGGAAAAACACATCATGCTCATGGATAGGTAGAATCAACATTGTTAAAATATCCATGCTATTCAAAATCATTTAAATTCAATGCAATCCCCCATCAAATTACCAAAGTCATGCTTCACAGATCTAGAAAAAATAATTCTATGCTTCTTTTGAAACCAGAAAAGAACCTAAGTAGCCAAACCTATCTTAAAAAAATAAAAGAACAAATCTGGAGGCTTTGTGTTACCAGACTTCAAATTATACTACAAGGTTATAGTAATCAAAATAGCATGATATTGGTGCAAAAATAGAGACATAGACCAGTGGAACAGAACAGGTAATTCAGATATAAAACCATCTACCTACAACCAACTGATCTTTGACAAAGCATACAACATACACTGGAGAAAATAAGCCCATTCATTAAATGGTACTAGAAAAATTGGATAGCCACTTGAAGAAAAATGAAATAGGACCTGTACCTCTCATAAGTAACAAAAATTAATTCAAGATGGATAAAAGACTTAGATCTAAAATCAAGTTAATTAAATCAAGCCATAGCAGGGTGTTAGTTCCTGAGAGCTAATTTATGTCTTTCTGAGTTTTTGTCTATTGAATCTCTTAGGGAAGAAGTTTGATACAGGGAGGTTTTCCTTAACTCACACAAAGTAGCATCACTGTGTAAAAACTTCAGGCCTGTGGACTAAAGGGAAGATATAAGAAGAGCATGGCCTTCCAAAACCTCAGAATTTTCCCTAAACAGGAGTGGCTCCTTTTCTCAAATTCCTCCTTCCATAATCACTTTCTGGGGCTTGAGTCTTGAAAATGCCAGTCATTCATAAGAAAATTGGCAGTGAGAATTATGGAGATTATAGTTTCCAGACCCCAAATTGGAACACAGTGTTATAACAACACAGACCATCTAAACATGTGACTCCTTCAGAAAATTCTATAACTCTGTTTGCAATGTAAAAAATTGAATATAAAGATTGAGTTTCAGTAATGGTAAAAAAAAAAAAAAAAGGCATGAAACCATAAAAATTCTAGAGTAAACTGTAGAAAAAACTCTTTTAGATATCAGCCTAGGCAAACAATTTGAGACTAAAACCCCAATGTCAATCATAGCAAAAACACAAATTAATAAATGGGATTTAGTTAAATTAAAAAGGTCTGCATAGCTAAGAAAACAATCAACAGAGCAAATAGGCAACCTACAGAAAGGGAGAAGATATTTCCAATCAACACATCCAATAAACTGGGCTTTACAGAGAACTCTTACTGATTTGCAAGCAAATCAGTAAGAAAAGAAAACAAGCCTTTTAAAAAGTGAGCAAAAGACATGAACAGAAGCTTCTCAAAAGAAGAAAGACATGTGGCCAATAAACATGAAAAAATGCTCAATGTCTGTAATCATCAGGGAAATGCAAATTAAAACACAATGAAATATCACCTTGTTCCAGTTAGAATGGCGTTTATTAGAAAGTCCAGAAACAATAGATGCTGGCTTGGATGCAGAGAGAAAAACACTTATACACTGTTGGCAGGACTGCAAACTAGTACAACCTCTATGGAAAATAGTATGAAGATTCCTCAAAGAACTAAAAGTGGACCTACCATTAGATCTAGCAATCCCACTACTGCATATTTAGCCAAAGGAAAATTAGTCATTTTACCAAAAAGGCACCTGAAATCAAATGTTTATTGCAGCACAATTCACAATTGCAAGGATGTAGAATCAACCCAAGTGTCCATCAATTCATGAGAGAATTATCGAAATATGGTATATGCATGTCAAGGAGTACTATTCAGCCATAAAAAGATGAATACCTTTTGCAACAATCTGGTTACAACTGGAGACCATTCTCCTAAGTGAACTGTCTGACGAATGCAAAAACAAATATCACATGAACTCACTGTTAAACTGGAACTAACCAATGAGCACACATGTGCACAGGGGAAAGTAAAACTCAGTGGAAATCAACCAGAGGGAAGGGTGAAAAGAGAGGAAAAAACCTACCTAGTGGGTACTATGAACATTATTTGGGTGACAGGCACACATAGGAAATATGCAAGTATTACAAATGTGATCCATGTAAACTAAAGCATTTGTACTCCTTAATATTTTGAAAGAAAAAAAAAAAAAAGAACCATATGGTTCTAACATGGCTAAATTGAAAAGCAGATACTAAGGACTTATGTACTCTTTCATTTCTTTTATTTCTTTTTTCCTGAGTTCTATGTAACAGTAAGTTCCAGGTAAAAGAAAAGAAGAAATAATTGTAAATATATTTTGGGGGGCATAATTTTGATCAGATTCCAGAGACACATGAGCCCAAAAAGGTTAAGAGCTGTTGGACTAAACTGGTAAGTCTCATCGTCATTTGCCAGGCTGATTGTAGTGTGCCACCAGTCAGTACCCATGTCTCTGACCCCTCTTTTTTCTATCCACTCTAATGTTGCTATCTGGAATTTCCACCCTCAAACGGTCCCAGACTCTTCGCTCTGACTCTCCAAGGCCAGATCAGACAGTTGTTTCTCTGAGCCCAGGGCAACAATTAACTGTTGTTGTTACAACTGTTGTTGTAACTGTTGTCACACAAAATATTACAATGTTGTAACTGTTGTCACACAAAATATTACAATGCCAAAGAAAAAAATATTTTTGTGCATTGAATCAGGGGAAGCATTTAGTTGCACTTTTGCTCTCATTTACTAGCAGTCAAGAAGTTCCATACAGATGTTTTGATTTATACTGAAAAGATTTCAAATTGACTCAGCTTGAAATATTATAAAGTCCCACTATAACATATACAGTACATTCTCTTATAACATATTCTAAAGTGTGATGCCTTTTCTAGGTTACACACAGTGCAAGGGAACCAAATTAGAAGCTCACAAAGGTAAATGTCTTGCTGTACAATATAAACATGACAAACATGACCCAGTACGAGTAATTGATTCAAACAGTCTCTAAAGCAGATCTTTTTGTCTACTTTCCTTAGGTTAAAATCACCCTGCCTCATTTACCTGGCATTAAACTTAAAATGAACTATAAAATAAGCTATGTTCCTTTCCATGAAAGCTTATTGATTAAGGGAGAAATTAAATATGTAAGGAGATGTGGGGGGGGAGAGTTAGAAAGAGAGGAAGATGTCATTGCAATAATTATGCAAATACATTTCTATAAAATAATATGTTAAGGTCATTTTGTGAAGACCCTGAATATTGTTAATTCTAAATACATATTACATTTTAATCAAACTACCTACTTCCCACTCTTCCCCTAGAAATTTACATTCTGACTACATTTCGAGGGCAGTTAGGATCCAGCTAAGCTCTCAAATATAATAACTATCAGGAAATTGTCCTGAATTATTCATGTTAATTATGCTGAACCAAACACTGTAGATAGGAAAATGTATTTCCCACTGAAATATGTTTGCCTTAGAGAGATTTCTAAATTGATCATAGTCTCCCTTTTTTATGATTAGACCTAAGGGGCCCTAGGATGGTCAGAAATGCATGTAATTAATTGAATTCCAACCAACATCATGCTTTTTCAGCACAATCAGCATCATCTGAATCAATTTTGCATTTTCCCCTCAGTTTCATAAATAATCATAACTAAAGCCCCAGTCCAAACCAATTATCAATCATGGTAGCACACATCTATTTGGATTGTATAGGGAAAAATGTTCTTTGGTTGCATTCTATTTTTGTACATCCTTTCTGTCCACTACAAAAACCTTTTTAGTACATAAAACATATATTTGTCATTCTTTTTTGATGTTTTCATTCACAAATTCATTTATTCATTCAGTTGTTCAGAAAGCAATTGTTGAGCAACTGTGTGTTGGGTACTGCCCTGCATTTTCCCTCACTTCTGATTACCTTTTGTGATTTGCTTTTTGTAGTTCTTTATCTAAAGAATTCCAGGAACTGAGAATTGTGCTAATCATCATCCTCATTTATTAACCCACTATCATTACTTTATCAATGTTTCTCATTCATCCAACCTCACCAATTTCCTTATACTGACACACTGTCTCCGTTTATATTCATGCATTTTTAATCTATGGAATGCTATATTTACTATTATGTTAGGTACACTTGCGCTTTACTGTAGTAATTCATATTGTGCTATTTGTTGCCTATATTTTCAGTCTTATAATGTTTAATGTAGATTTATTTAAAGTTGTTTCTGGCAGCTGTGTGATATTAAAGGACAGTCTCATTACATTTTCTACATGGTGGACACCAAGACTGACTTCAACTTTGCCAGAATGAACAAATTGTTGATGAACACCCCTATGAATTTCTCTGTGTGTCAGTGTAAGAGTTCCTTTGGGTTACACATATAGGAAAGAATTTTAAACACTGTAATTCATTGTCTAGAAAATGGCATAGTTCTTTATAAATTGTAAACATTCATTAATAATCCTACCAGCATTACAACAGAACTTCCATTTCTCTACTAATTCCCAACAGTTGACCATGCATTTTTTTCCCTAATCTAAATTTGAAGTGGTATTTTGGGGTTGGTTTCATTCAGATTTCTCTGATTACCAATGAGGTAGAACATCTCTTTAATTGATTTTAACCCATCAGGTATTTCCTTTATGGTGAATTATTTACTCACATTGTTTATATTTTCAATTCTATCAGATCCTTTGTATTTTTATTGCTAATTTCCTCAAGTTCCTTGATTATTATATATATTATGCAAATATATACAACAGTTTATCACCCAGACTAATTCTTTTCAGAGAATTAGGGACTTGGGAGGGACTATACCAGCAATGTAGAATTGAGAAGGGCACATGAAATCTGTTTCTTAGACTTGAAGCCAATGTTCCTATTTTTAACCCAACTTTTATCATCATTTCCAATGGTATCTGATGCTTCCAAATTATGACACTTTGGGGGGGGTCAATCCCACTACAAATATCATATTGCTTAATAGTTTTTTTCAACTTAGAGCATAGAAGTCAGTTTTTTCATGTCTACTAACTCATTGCCACTATGCATTTGTTTTCTAGCTTTTGAATATTTTGTTGCTGGCTTATTTTATCTTTTCTTTCTTTTTTTTTTTTTAACCACTGAGAATGTATGTGTTTTTAAAAATCCCTTGTCATTTAGTGAATGTCAGAGGAAAGAAGAGGTAATTGTATTTATGTAATCTGCCATATTTAACTAGAACTCTCATTATAGCAGTTTTTAAAAATTTGTGCATCCTGCCTGAACTTTCTTTCTAGCTTATTATCTGTTGATAAATTTACTCTTGCCATCTGTAGAAACTAGCTCCATAACAAATTCTTTCCTTTAAAAATATAAGGAACCGTGTTCTAATCTTTGCCCCACCAAGTTCTGACATTTCACAATGTAGCAGAGACTTTTCTAAGAATGATGGTAGATACAAACAACATGTTTAAGAAAATTATTTTACATAACTCTACAATGATAAATAAAATATACACAAATAGCTACAATATAAAACAGAACACCGCACACACCCTGAAAGATTTGGCAAGTTATTCACTTTCCTCTGTACCTTTCACCTAAAGTTACCAGGGGGATATGTACAAAGAAAATATATTTAGTTTTATAATTGTAATACCCTTTATCATGTTAGGTACATGGTAGGTTTAGAAAATGTTTGTTTGTTGAATGAATTAGTTTTAAAATATACACAGAGATTAAAATACCTAAAAATTAAATGTAATTCTTTAAAGAATATCAAGCCTATTCTACTTTTTTCTGATTGAGTCCAAACTTTCACAGTACTAGTGTGTTTGATAAAACCTTTGATTTTTCCTTATAGGAAGTTTTAAAACTCAAAGAAAAATCGCTTCCAAACACAATTTTAGCATTCAAAAAACAGAAAAAAATGTCCTGGTACTCAAGGTTCACAGATTCATCCCTCTACATTCACTCAGCCCAAGGACTTAGATCCAATCAAGTGTCACCCTAGATAATTTAATCATTAGGATCTAACCTTCTTTAAAGAAAGACATTGCCAAAGAGATAGTAAAGGAATAAGTCTGGCAGAGTAACACACATCTAGTTCCAAGAGCCCAGATGTTTTCTACTTCTTGCCAATCTATCAACATTTGATCAAATAAGAATGATACTTCAGCATAGAAAATGTCAGCTAATTCATATCCCATTTTGCCCTACAGAATCCCAACAGCTCACTAGAATCCCATTATGACCATATCCTTGAGATTGTCTGACATAAAAGCAAATTACTACCACTATAGGAAGGAATCTGAACATAAGTACTGCCAGATTTATAGTTCTGCTGCAAACCCTGTCATTTTGATCTAGTTGAAATTTTCTGTCACTAAAACAGATTGATACCTTGAGAAATCTTAACCCAATGAACACAAGGAATACAAATTAAAATGACAAATTCTTATTTCTAATCTCAAAAGGTATAGTTTCCACATGTTCTTTGATGCATATTTTAGATAAATCAGCTTCCCTGTATTCCCACCTCCAAAATAAATTTATTTTCTTTCATATTATGGGAATCCAGGTTGCTAAAATAGACCTAAGGTCTCAGAGGCATTCTTTATAATTAAGTGTTTAAAAATGTCACTGAGCAACTGATTCTTCAGTGAAAGAAAATTAAGAAACCGCTTCAATATTTTTATAAAAAGAAATAAAACTTCATAATTTTAGTTCCAAATAAGGATAAAGTGGCAGGGACATTAGTGAGCTACTTGGTTTTGGAGGATATAATCTCTGAGGATGCTTAATAGTTTATCTCCACTGGGGATGACCCCATTGCCAATCCCTATTTCCAAAAAAAAAAAAAAAAAAAGAAGAAGAAAACAAACAAACAAACAAAAAACATGGTTAATTTCATAAAAGTTTTTTGAACTGGTAAACCAGACAATGAAGTTTAGACCTTCCTCAGGTGGCAGATGCTTTATAGAGGTGATCTTTTAGAGACATTCCCTGAATCTACTGCTTAGATATGCAGAGTAACAGTGATGATAAGATTTTCGGTAGGATTATTGAGCCTGTGTAAGTAAGAACGTGTCATGGAATACCAGGCCTATGAATTCTGTTAGAGTAGATGGAATCTCTTGGGAGCCTACAGATCACACTATGGTAGGTTCTATCTACTTCTCTTAACCATAGATGTAGCTCTGATGACCAATGCCACTGGCCATGGCAGCTCAGTGTAGCAATCTACCATAAGCCCCGATTCTCACTGATCCATCACTGAAGATGAACAGAGGTGGACTCCACCAGACAGAAAGATGGGTTTCTAAACAAAGCTTGATTACCAGAGAGCAAACTGTAGGCCAGATAACTTCAGATTCATTTATTAATATGGTATCATTATTATTCACATGGAAAATGGTGACATGATTCTACATGGCTGAATCAGAAAACATTCTCAAAGGGGCAGTCCAAAGCCTGGGGCAGGTAATCTGAAGTAGGAGACTAATGTGTTGCCAGGAAGCCAGGCTATATACATTTATCAACACAGAGGGGAAGAGCTTCTACAAGAGCATGCCAGCCCCCTTTAGTACCAACTTTTTTCTCTTACTCTGAAGCTGAAAGGTCAAACAGAATAACTGTTGTCAGAGTATGTTATTAATGAATCGATTTACTTATTCAATTGTCATAAAAATATGTATTATACAACCATAATTCATCAAGCACTGAGCTGGATACTAAGTATATCGTCCTGCTCTGAAATAGCACCATTTTGTTAGGAATAGTGATGTGTTGTATAAAATAAGACTTCCCCTTATAATGCATAAGAATTAAAATATAACACACTAATAGAAAATTAGAGTTTATTGACATTAAATATAAAATTTAGGGGGAAATCCCCCAGTGAATAATAAAAAAAATCAGCAATTAGAAAAGATGTTTAATGCATCTATATGGTGGTACTAGCTGGACTACAAATGAATCCCACATGTGACACAGTAAGTCAATGTTACATGCAAATCTGGTGCATTGTTGAGCTTGTTTCTTTTTATTATTATTATTTTTAATGAAGTGAAGGTTTACATATTCCCTTTTGCCCATGTATATATTTTGTGTGAATAGTAATAATAGCAATACATTTCAATACATTCTATTATACTCCACTGGTTCCATTTCATTATTTTCTATTCCATTGTCTTCTATTTCATTTTGTTAAATTCTGCTTATGACACACTGTCAATGTAATGATCCAATAAACTCCATTGCAATAGAACTTATTATCTGCATCTTGTATCTTATAACACATCATTCCCCTGTCACAGGGTCATTTACACAATTCCAAGAATCTCTGCAAAATGTCATTTATTTCACAGGAAAGGCACACAAAGATTGGACAGGATTAGAATTTAAGACATGCTTTTATCCCTCATTAAAGTCTTCTTATACAATAGTCCCAGCAGTAAACTAAAATTCCTTAAGTGTCATAAGGTGAGGTTATATTGAAGACATCAGAAGGGAAGTGACAACCTAAAAGCTCTAGCTAGGTTTTATCAACTATTAAACAAAAACACACTATTGAAAATGATGTCATCATGAGGATTTATCTTGATATAATTTGGCTCTGCACAGGTGCTCTGAATTCTTATATATATAATATATTTACTACTGAACACCTATCATGTACACTAAAGCATAGCTATGTCCTCAGATGATCAATTGGAATTTGACTTCCTCTCCCCGTGGTAGGCTACATGAGGCCTCCTTACAGGTCCAAATCACTACAAAATATTACATTACAATGTTGACTGAATTGTTATTATTTATTTGTTTCTTAATATTCCATATCCTCTTTGATGCTACCCTAACTACACCTAAATTTATTTAAAGGTAAGAAATGTATCTGTAATCCCTCTTGTATTATACTGGCTACACATAGTAGATGCTCAAAAAATATTTGATAGCTCATGGAGCACCACCCAAATTACATACTTCTACCAAAGTAATAACCAATCCAGGTGACATAATGCAATTAAGGTGATTTCATATTATTTTCTCCTTTCCATAGCCATATAATTAACATCTCCTTTTTGATGTCTTGTAGTTATCCCAAATCCATTATTCTCAAAATAAAACTCATTATAATCTTCTCTTATCTTATCATTAGTTCTGTTCCTAATCTCAGAAAAGCAATCTATTTTCCATCCAGTTTTGCAAATCAGAACACTAGGAGTTCTCCTTGTCACCTTTCTTCCTCTCCTCCCTCTTACCTAATTCATCACCAAGTTCTCCGATTAACCTGCAAAATACTACTAAATGTCATCCACTCATCTTCATCTCCATCAGTGACACTCTGGTCCAAGCTGGCAACAATCTTTCCCTGAACTGCCTTTTTAAACATCCACCGTGTCTACTTGCCTCTACTTCAGCTCCTCTCTAATCCATTCCTTATTCCATAACCAGTGTTATTATCAAAACACACAGCCTGCCATGATTATCTCATGCTTAAAATCCTTTCCATTGTTCTTGAGATAAAAGTAACAACTCTTAGACATATCTGGCATGGTGGCTTTTATCATGGCCACAAATTCCTTGTCTTCCATCAAGAGCTGGAGTCTATATTCCCTCCCCTTGAAACTGGTCCAGCCAGCTTCACCCTATAGAGCACAGCAGGAAGCATACTATGTTACACCTAAGGCTAGCTTATATAAGGTCATACAACTTTCATACTGGAACATTTGCTTCTGGAATTCTAAGCTGCCATGTAAGAAGCCAGGTGACACTAAGACTGACATACAGGTAGACATTTTGTTTGACAGCCCCAACTAAACCAATTTTCATCCATGCGAACTCAGTTGCTAAATATGTAATTGAAGACACCATCTTGGAAGTTGATCTTCCAGGCCCAGTCATTTCCTCCTTCATCCATTTGCATCATCCCAGCTGAAGCTACAGATATAATATAGCTAAAGAGGGCCATCCTCACTGTGCCCTTTCTGAATTACTGATGGACAATACCCATAAGCATAATAAAATGGTTATTGATTTATGCCACTAAATTATGGGGTGGTTTGTTATGCTGCAATATATAACTGAAACAATCTGAAAGCTCCTACAAGGTACAGACCTTATCAAGCTCTCCTACCTCATCTAGTTCTGTGAACCTTTTCATTTTCTCTTCTCTAGACACAGAGGCAACCTCTCCGGTTCATTAAACTTTCTGATCACTTGCATCATAGGACCATTGAACATGCTGCTACCTCTGTTTTTCCCTTCAACACTCAAATCTCATGTTAAAATTACATTATCATAAAAACTTTGCTGACCTCTCTTACTAGTCAAATCCCCAAATTATAGTATTTACTAGGCTGGGAACCTCCGTTTAGCATTTGTCAAAATTATAGTTTTGTATTTGTGTGTATGATTTCTGAAGTAATATCTATTTCCCCATTCAACACTTAGCTTCATGAGTGGAGAGATTAAGTCTTTTTGTGTTAAACATTGGATATTCATTGTTTAAAATAATATCCCCTGCAATACTTACAGATCCAGGCACATATAGGTATTAGGTAAATAGTTCATGAGTGGGAATATTATTTGTGGAGAGAAGAAAATAATATTATTTCCTGATGTAAAACATGTAACTATATTTAATCAGATGTAACAGATAGTTGAAATTACAAAGGATTTTCACTCTGGAAAGATTTCTGAGCCAGAATTGGCCTATTTCTGGTTTGTACAGTCCTAAATAAGAGTTTTTATATGACAAATAGCCAGGATTGTTATTGAGTAGAGTGCATCCTTATACACCTACATGTACACACACTGAAATTTCAGTTATTACAATGGATTTCAGAGAAAATTACATCAAACTTTCTGGTAGGTAAAGTGTTAAGCACTTTTCAGAGAAAATTATATATTTGCCAGTTCTAAGGAGGGAAATTTGGAAAGGAAAAGAGAATAGGATCAAGCATGTAATTAAAACAATCTGGTATTGGCACAAAAATAGGAATATTGACCAGTGAAACAGATCTGAGAATCCTGATATAAAACCACCCTCATATAGCCATCTAATCTTTGACAAAGCAGACAAAAACATACGCTGGGGAAAAGAATCCCTTTTCAATAAATGGTGCTGGGAAAACTGGATAGCTACTTGTAGAAGGCTAAAGCAGGACCCACACCTTTCAGCTCTCACAAAAATCAACTCACGCTGGATAACAGACTTAAACCTAAGGTATGAAACTATTAGAATTCTAGAGGAAAATGTTGGAAACATTCTCTTAGACATCAGCCTAGGCAAAGAGTTTATGAAGAAGTCCCCAAAGGCAATAACAGCAGCAACAAAAATAAATAAATGGGACATGATCAAACTAAAAAGCTTCTGCACAGCCAAAGAAACAAACAGTCATGAAAGTAAACAGACAACCTACAGAATGGGAGAAAATTTTTGCATCCTACGCATCTGATAAGGGGCTGATAACTAGAATCTACTTAGAACTCACAAAAATCAGCAAGAAAAAATCAAACAACCCTATTAAAAAGTGGGCAAAAGACTTGAACAGAAATTTTTCTAAAGAAGACAGAAGAATGGCCAACAAACATATGAAAAAATGCTCAACATCTCTAATCATCAGGGAAATGCAAATCAAAACCACAATGAGATATCACTTAACCCCAGTGAGAATGGCCTTTATCAAAAAGCCTCCAAATAACAAATGCTGGCGTGGATGCGGAGAGAGAGGAACACTCCTACACTGCTGGTGGGACTGCAAACTAGTTCAACCTCTGTGGAAAGCAATATGGAGATACCTTAAAGTGATACAAGTGAATCTATTATTTGATCCAGCAATCCCACTGGGCGTCTACCCAAAAGATCCAATGACACTCTACAAAAAAAACACCTGCACTCGAATATTTATAGCAGCACAATTCATAATCGCAAGGCTGTGGAAACAGCCCAAGTGCCCATCAATCCAAGAATGGATTAATAAAATGTAGTGTATGTATACCATGGAGTACTATTCAGCTCTAAGAAACAACGGTGATATAGCACATCTTATATTTTCCTTGTTAGAGCTGGAACCCATATTACTAAGTGAAGTATCCCAAGAATGGAAAAACAAGCACCACATATATTCACCAGCAAACTGGTATTAACTGAGCAGCACCTAAGTGGACACATAGGTACTACAGTAATAGGGTATTAGGCATGGGGGTGGGGGGGTCGGGTATATACATACATACATAATGAGTGAGATGTGCACCATCTAGGGGATGGTCATGCTGGAAACTTAGACTTGTGGGGGGAGGAGGGGAAAGGGCATTTATTGAAACCTTAAAATCTGTACCCCCATAATATGCCGAAATAAAAAAAAACTGCAGGAGAGAAGAGCAGCTATTACCTTAATTTTTATATGTGTGAGTTCTTTCTCCTATTTATAAGATTGACTCTGCCAATCTCTTTGGAAAGCAAACATACTAAGATTGGGGAATAAAGACACATTAATGATATTCCTTTTACATCTTGCACCAATCAGAATGGCTATTATTTTTAAAAAGACAAAAAATAACAGATGTTGGTAGGGATAAGGAGAAACGGGAAAACTTATACACTGTTGGTGGAATGTAAATGAGTGCAACCTCTGTGGAAAACAGTATGGAGATTCCTCAAAGAACTAAAAACAGAGCTACTATATGACCAACAATCCCATTGCTTGGTATCTACCCAAAGGAAATGAAATCAATATATATAAAATACGCCTACACTTGGTGTTTATTGCAGCAGTATTCACAATAGCAAAGATATGGAATCAACCTAAGTGTCCAACGACGGAGAACTGAATAAAGAAAATGTGGTATATATACAAAATGGAATATTTTTCAGCCAAAAAAAGAATGAAATCATGTTTTTTGCGGCAACATGAATGGAACTGAAGGCCATTATCTGAAGTGAAACAACTCATACATAGAAAGATAAATACTACATGTTCTCACCTATAAGTGGGAGCTAACTAATGTGTACACATGGAGGTAGAGCCTGGAACAACAGACAGAGGATGGAGACTCAGAGGGGTGGAAGGGTAGGCAGGGGGTGGATGACCAGCAGGTTGTTTGGTGGTTACAATGTGAGTTACTTCAATAAGGTGTGCACTGAAGGCCCAGACTTCACTACAATGCAATATATCAATGTAAGAAAATTACACTGGTGCTCCACGCATATTTACAAATTTTTAAAAATTAGGAAAAAAGTAGTTACCAAAAAGATTAAAAAACGGAAAAGAAAATGATTGACCTTTTCTGATTTTAATAACTTTCTCCTTTTGAAGACAACATGCTGTTTCAGATATTTAAGGAATTAAAAATAAAAATCATATTTATTACTTGATGCCATCTTAATCAGTCCTTTTATCAGAACCCCGCCATAGGGATTATCCCTACTTTACAGATGAGTAAACCAACTCAGAAAAGTAAGATAGCCTGCCCATTGCAGGCTGAGCAAGTAGCAGAGTTAAAATTTTTCCAACAGCCAGTTTCATTTTGTTATACTGTATTGGCTCCAAATCAAGGATCAAACAAAGAATGAGAGGAAGAGTGTTTTCATGCAATTAGTAGAAACAGGTGCCAAACTTATGCCCTAGAACCAGTGTGCCATTCTCTTCTCTTGTAGCTCTGTAACACACTAAGGATTCATGGGGGAAACTAAAGTTTATAATTGTACTCATTGATAAGAAAATGAAAAAGATTACTGAAAGCTGGTATTTCCACAATGCCAAGTACTTCCTTAAATAAATCTAAGCACATCACCATTCCACAAACACAACTTTATTAGAGAAAGAATGCCTTTAAATTTGAGTGCTGTTTAATGAAAAATGGTACCACCTGACACATGGACCTCAAATTAAAAATCATTTACAAGTTAATTTACAAGTCAATTCTAACTAAAATATAGTTTGCAAAAGAGTAAAAGTCACAACAAATCTAATGTTTCAATTATTTAAAGAAAATTCCAATTTAAACTGGCTTGTAGGTACCAGTACATAATTTCTCAAAATCTATCTGAAATATACGGAAAACAGAGACCAAGAAGATTCACAGTTAAGATGCAAAGTACTTATTTGTAACCCTAACAATAATTGTACTTCCATAATATGATGAAATAAAATTTAAAAAAAAGATGCAAAGTACAAATAAAAAAAGTAAGCTGGTTATCAGAGTCCAAGAAGAACATCATTAGCCTGAATGCCAAAGGAATTAGTTGGATAACTCAGTCTGTTGTTAGCTCATCAAAGAGAAAGCAAAATCAGCAATTAGAATATTCATGGCAAGAATTTTGGTGAATCCTCATATGTAAGAACCCTAGTTGAAATACACCAAGTATCTAAGAACAATACTACCCCACCATTCTGCTCTATCTTGCTATTGATCATTGAGGTAAAAATGATGTCCTGTATCCCATCCATATCTCTTTTATAAACAAGTGGACATAAAACAAGGAAAACTGACAAATGTAGAGACTTTTCACAATTAAAGGTCTACAGGTGATGGAGAACAAAGAAAGAGTCCTGGGATCACTGCAAGAGTTAAACTAAGTTTTGAGGGGTTATATGCTTTTATTATTGTACTTCAACTGCTAAGAGGGAAGACAAGGAGAGAGTGAGAAGCAGAGAAGATTCTGTCTTGGGTCAGTGAGACTAGAGTTGGAAGTCAAACAGACTCTGCTATTTCCTGGAAACTGGAAACTGGCTGAGAGATGTGCATACATCTAGCTGTTTTTGGCTGTAAATCTGAAAAGAGGATTATAATAACACACAAATACACAGAGAGTAAAGCCAAGGGCAAGCCACACAATTTCTTTTGGCCACTATAGGGTCTGGATAGATTTCTTTGTCTCTTTGTGCTGGGGGCTGAATAAATAAAAAAAGTCAGCATGCAGAAAGACTACATAACAAAGGAAAGGGAAAATAATCCTGAAAAGTAGCTCCAAATATAATTAGAAAGAATTTTAGAGAACAGTTTAATATTGCCAGTAAGATGCAAGAACACACAGCCACAATGATAGAGGAAAAAAAAAGTAAAGAAGGAAAAAATTAGAATTAAAACGAAAACAGAAAAAAAAACACAATAGGTAAAAATTTGTCATATATTGTTGAACATTTATATTCCTCTTACTGTGAATTATCAAATCAAAATAATTTTCAATATTTTCTATAAATTTTAATTTTTTTCATTTGTAGTAATATTCATTTATTGTTCCTGTTTTAATTTAATACTAATATAAAATAGAAAAATTAAAAAGCAACATATTTTAAACCTATTGAATAAAGAAAAACAGTGTTAATATTGAGTTCATCCTTCAGGAACAGCATAGAGATGAGGTTTAGAAGGCAGTAGTAGTGAGGCAGATTTTAATTGTATGACCTTTGGCAAGTTGCTAAATTGGGAGGTATCAGTTTTGTTACCTGAATAAAAATAAAGAAATGTTATCCAATTTAAACAGTGTTACAAGTAGTAAATGAGATGATGCATTTGAACATTCTCTGGAAGACAGTAAAATTTGAATAACAGTGACTATTGCATCAATCAAATATTTCCCATATAAATAAAATACATACTTTTAATCAAAGTAATTTTACTTACATGTTCTTCTGTTTTTAAATTAGCACTTTCTTATGATTATCTTTATAATTAAGTACTATTTAGTAACATCTTGTCATAGTCATTTCATATCTTATCGAATAGATGTTCATTATTACTTATTTAATTCATTCAAGAAATATTTATTAAGTGAATACTATGATCCAGACAGAAGATGTAGCAGAGATCTAGGAATTACACAAACTAACAAACAAACTACAAAAACCTGTTGTCATAAATAAATAAAACTTGTCCTCATAAAAACATTTTATGTAAATTAATTATAAGTCAAGTAGTGATGAGTGTTATGAAGAACAATAAACTAGGGTAACAAAAAATAGGTAGAGACCAAAATTGGTGTGAAATTGTTATTTTATAGGGATGATCTCATTGAGAAAATTTTGCCTGTGACAGTATCTAAAGGAAGGGATGGAATGAGCCCTGTGTATATCTTAGAGAAAACAACTTCAGGGAAATTGAGGTTCTTGAGCTGGAAATATCCTCAGCAATTTGGCTAGAATTGCTGGAGACATACAAGTAAGGGCAAGAGTGATGGAAAATGAACACACAGAGACAGAAGTAGGGCATATCACATAGGCTGCTATGAGGATTCTGTTTTTCACTCATAGTAAGGTAGAAGCCATTGGAGGGAATTAAGCATTAGGGTAAGATGATTTGACATGTTTCAGAACACTCCTGTCCTGACCGGCAGGACCAGTTATTAGTGGGGTCCTTGGAGGAGGGAGTGGGACCTGGGAAAGGCATAAGACACAAGAAATGGAGACAAGACAGGAGTTTGATCAAGTCTCGTTTATTAGGAACAGAGTGCAGACTTATATACCAGAAGAAGGCGGAGGTAGCTCGGCAGGTTTCTCTGAGAGGCAAAGGGTGACCTTATAAGGAAGGCAGTAAAGGGTCTGGGGGCAAGAGGCAAAGGGTGACCTTATAAGGAAGGCAGTAAAGGGTCTGGGGGCAAGAGGCAAAGGGTGACCTTATAAGGAAGGCAGTAAAGGGTCTGGGGGCAAGAGGCAAAGGATGACCGTATAAGGAAGGCAGTAAAGAAGGGTCTGGGGGCTACGTCATGTCGGAGGAACAGAAAGTATGCACTTTCTGTCTCCCGATCATGACCAGGCATCCATCTCAGGCTGGCTATGTGACAGCCATCAGGAGCTGCGGCTCCGGACACACTCCAGCTGCTAGCTTGAAATAGATTTGGTGATAAGAAGAAAAGGATTAAAAAGAGACCAGTTAAGAGACTGCTGTAGTAATCCAGGTAGGAGATAAAGGTAATTAAGAAAATGAGAGTAGGCATTCAATAGTCAGATTTTATATCTATTCGGAAGACTTGTAGATGGGATGTGATAAGAGTCAAGGATGAGGAAAGTTAGGGAAGAGCAGGTTTTGTGGGTGTATGAATTAGACTAAAGTCTACAGTGCTAGAGTAAAGACACCTAAATCAGAGGCTTATTTTTATCTCACAAAACATTTCAGGAAACATCCATCTGGGCTGGCAAGATGGCTCTACTCCAGGAGTCATTTCTGGACCCAGATTCTTACTGATCTTATTGCTGCAGTTTTCCAGGGGTTTGTCTTGTTGCTCATGAGGACAGCTGGCTCCTTCCATATCTCAATCCTAGCCCATAGTGAGGGGAAAAACAAATCCCAGGACAAATAGTTTCATCTTTAAGGAGGTAACCTGGAAGTTCTTTAACCCACTTCCATTGACACCCTACTGGCACCTAATTTTGTCATATAGGAATAATTAATTGAAAGAAAAGACTCTAAATATCATCCCTAACTGTATGGTCATGTATTTAACTAGGGAGTTTCTGTTGGGGAAAAAAGAAAAAAAAAACACAGATGAGAATCAGTACCAGTAGGAAATGGTGGTGCCTAACACATAAATGAAAATTAGAATTTGATTTTAACATGTTAAGTTTGAGATGCCTATTAGCTGTGTGGTAGAGATTTGTATAGGATGTTGAGGGAGGGCTAGGCTGAATTGTATAATTGAGAACTGTAACCAGATAGATGATATTTAAAGTCTGAACACAGAAATCATACAAATGAGTGTCAAGAAAAGAGAAGAGGTCTGAAGTCTGACTTCCAGGGCCTTCTAATATTTACACATCAGGGAAAGATAAGGCAGAAAGGAAGTAGGTAGTAAGAAAGAAAGGAAATAAAGAGAGGTAGACACTCCACAGAAAGGCCTTCACTTTTTGTCTAGCTGTGTACGAATTCCTCACGGTCTAAATTGTGGTAACTTAAGGGTTAAAGTCTTGCTAATTGGTATAGCAAATACTCTTAACATGTTTGTATTGTTCAAGACTACCTTAGCTATTCTTGGTCTTTACATTTGCATATGCAAAAAAAAATCATGGAGTTGTTTGAGACTTAGCTGAATATATGTTTTAAGTGGCAGAACTAAGTACATTCTTTCTACCACACTGCAAATGTCACTTCATCCTTACCCATCTGATCTTATTGGCAATATCCTTAAACAAGATCATTTGTTTCTATCCTGCTGAATTACCCTTACAAGAGGGAACTGGTTTCCTTTTCCTTTCCACACTGGTCTAAACATCAGCCAACACAATTATTCCTTTAGAGAATCAAAGATACCAATTATCAAGTGAACTAAAGATGCCGTATTTCTTTATAACTACTTTAATAACCTTATATCTGCTAAATAAAAAGGAAGGTCAGCCAAAGCATTTAAATATAACATTGTTACCCATGGTAAGGAACTGGAACTGAACAGAGATTATTAATAATAAGCTACTAAGACATAATTAATTGCTTAACTTAACAGCCTCCATTAATTATCAGACAATAAGCATAGCTGAAATTACAACTTGAGTTTGAATTTCAATAGACAACTCTTTGCTCATCTTATTTCAAAATACCTAAATTACTAGCATGAGTCTTTTTTTTTGAGACAAAGTCTCGCTCTGTTGCCCAGGCTAGAGTGCCGTGGCCTTAGCCTAGTTCACAGCACCCTCAAACTCCTGGACTCAAGCAATTCTTCTGCCTCAGCCTCCCAAGTAGCTGGGACTACAGGCATGCACCACCATGCCCGACTAATTTTTTCTATATATTTTTAGTTGACCAATTAATTTCTTTCTATTTTTTAGTAGAGAGAGAGTCTCACTCTTGCTCAGGCTGGTGTTCTGACCTTGAGCGATCCACCCACCTTGGCCTCCCAGAGTGCTAGGATTACAAGTGTGAGGCACCACACCCGACTGAGCCTTTCTTGATTGGAATATAAGCAAAATAAAAAGTCAGATAAATCAATTTCTAAGATGTATTATAAGTAATTTGAAGGAAATATGTGAAAGAAGATTCCTTAACTTTTTTTTTGAGTTAATTATTGATTCTCACGCAGTTGCAAGGAACACTACAGAGAGATTCCATGTACTCCTTACTCAGTTTCCCCCAGTGGTAACTTGCAAACATCTTGCAAAACTCTAATATGAAGTTGAACCAGGATATTAACATTAATGCAGTCAATACTTTATCACCACTAGGATCCTGGTATTATCTTTTTATAGTCATACCCACCTATTTCCCCCTCCCACTCATCCTGTTGGGTCAGAACCCTGGCACCCACTAATATGTTCTTCATTTCTACACTCTTATAATTTCAAGGATGTTACATATGTGAAATTATATACTATGTAACTATACATTTTATACATATAATATATAGCCCTTGGGATTGACTACTTCCAATATATAGCCCTTAAGATTGGACTACATCCAGATTAGTTCAAACTATTACACATACTGATAGTTAATTACTTTTTATTGCTATAAAACTTTTCTAGAGTGTCTGTACCATTTTATATTCTCAACAGCAATGTACGAGTGATCTACTTTCCCTGCATCCTCACAGTATTTGAGGTTACCACTACACTTTTTCTGTTTTAGCCATTTTGATAGGTTTATAATGGCATATCATTGAGGTTTTAATTTGCATTTCCCTAATGGTTAATGATGCCAAACATCTTTTCATGTGTTACTTTGCCATCTGTTTCTCCTTTTTAGTGAAATGACTGTTCTTGTCTTTTGCCCACTGGATTGTTTTTGTTTGTTTTATGTTGAATTGCGAAAGTCTTCTTACATATATTACAGAGAAGTCCTTTGTTGAATATGTGGTTTGCAGGTACTTTTATCCAGTCTGTAGCTTGTCATTTCATGCTCTTCATAGGGTCATTCACAGAGCAAACATTTTTGATTTTGATGAGGTCAGTAATGTCTTTTTAACTAAGGAAAATGACAAGATTCTATTCCTTGAAGACTTCCTGCAGTGTTTGTGTTTATCAGGTTCTAGGAGGTTCAAGAGTATTCTTATGTTGGTGTCATTTCCAGTAAACTAAGTCTTCAGGCTAAAAGCAAGTAGTGGTTCTTACAGTTTATCTGTGAGAAAAGCAGCCTGCACCTGTTGTTTTTAAACAGGAGAATACTGAATTAATCCTTTACAGTGTTTGGCCATATCAACCTAAAGTAGGTAAGTCACGGATAAGAAATAAGTTCCTAGATGTATGGGACATCTGGCCATCAGCCTTTCCATTTGTGTACTGTCATGGCCTAGGTAAAGTATTCAAGTTTGTCCTTGGAGACCTTGTATCCCACATGAGGAAATGCTTTCAGCAAGTAGAGAGAGTCAATTCCATGAGACTCTCAATCTGGGGAGCACACCAGAAGATCATTTCCATATTATATAAGATGTGACAACATCTGGAAACCAAGCACAGGGCCCTTCCACATGTGATGAGTTGTGCAACTGCACGGATTGCCTGCACCTGAAATTGGCCCTACTGCTAAGCATAGATCTTCCATTATAAAATAAGCAACAAGGATTGATATTACGGTTGGCAACCTATAGAAAAGTGAGGAAGTGAAATGCTATCAATAACTCTTAAGTCTTGTAGAGAGTGATATCCTTATCCATTTGCCTATTTGACAGGCAGAATGAAGCATTGCAAGAGATAGCACAGAGAGTAAGAAGTCCTTTCTGAAAGTATAAAAATATGATGGGCATTTCAGTGAGTATAGAGCTAATTTTCATCAAGACATAGCCAGTTCAATTGAGACTTCTAAGGGTTTGCATATTTGTCCTACATCTGAACGATCTCTGTTCCAGAGATTATGATGTGGGTAAGATTCAAGGACAACCATGACAACAAGGGAAGTATCAGAGAGTGGGTAATCAATCTGTGCCATCAAATAGCTGGGGAATCTTCTCCTGGGATTTCCAGAGAGAAACCATCCTGTTCACAATTCATCAGGACACTTAACTTACCTAACAAATCTTATTCTACAAGATTAACTAGGTCAAAAGGACATTCTAACTGGTAAGCGACCCAAGGAAAAAGGGATATAATAGAGTTTACTATTTTATTTATTTATTTATTCATTCATTTATTGAGACAGGGTCTTGCTCCGTTGCTCAGACTAGAGTGCAATGGAATCACCAGAGCTCACAGCAACCTCAAATTCCTGGGCCCAAGCAATCCTCTTGCCTCCGCCTTCCTGAGCAGCTGGGACTATAGGCTTAATATACCACTTTGCCTGAAGTTTTCCCTTTCTTTGATCAGTTCTATCCTCAAGTGTTCTGCCAACTCCTACAACTCACCTAAAGAAACAGATGGCCAGGGAGTGTTTTGTTTTGTTTTGTTTAAAGATGCTTATTAAAAGTTATTGGACATCTATACAGAAATCAGAACAGTAGAAATATCTTTTACCTCTACTAGGTCTGTATAGTCCTTAAAAGTTTGGGACAGACCAGACAGTCCCTAAAATCAAGAAAAGATTCTGATTTTCTTTGTTTATAAGACTCAATTTTAGACCAATCAATATTAGCACTTAAGACATTTGGGATCCCTGCAAAAATGTCCTGTACTATATACTATTTAAATTCCCTTTTTTATATTATTTTTCAGTTAATGTCAGATCAGTTTGGACTAAATCTTCTTTGAGTATGCCGATTTGGCTTTGTCTATCCAAATTTTAGCCCCATGAGCTGACTTAATTTGTTTCCACCTGTGCCTTAGAGATCAGAGCGGTCATAATAGGCATTAGGAGCAGCAGCCACGTAGGAAACAGACATCCTCAAGGTGGCAAAGTTTGCAGGTGCCACTGGGAGTAGGACAGTTGGATCTCAACAGATGAACAAGAGATAGGAGACTCCTGGGGCAGCCCTTGTAAACAACATATAGCTGGATTATTTTAAATTTTGACTTAAATATTTCTAATTATATTGGAATAGACAACTAAAAGGAGAAAGTTATAAGTTAAATTTGATGTTGAATTTGATGATTGTGATGTTAGCTACCAGGGTGTGAAAAATCCATGTTTCATAAAAATCACTTCATAGATGACTTTTAAAATTAAGGTAGTGATGGTAATAACCAAGATAATTATAATTTGTAAACATTTCAGAGGCTTTCTGAAAAACATCACTCCAAGACTGGTTTGCCACACGTAAGTTTATTAGATCAATAACTACAATGTTAACAAATATATAGTATAAAACCTTCATGCCAGGAAAAGGGTATTTACTTGTTGAAAGAAGAGTTGGACAAGTGTTTTATGGAAAAAGGAATAAAGCTTTACTAATAAAATCAAGAAAACTAGAGGTTCAGCTCTACAAAGTCATGCTGTCATAAATGTCAATTATCTCTATATTGATCTACAAATTCAACACCATTCTAGTTTAAAAAAAACATGAAATAGTTTCTCGTGTAATTTAATAATCCAATTTTTAAATAAATATAGAAATTCAAAGGGCCAAGAATAACCACAATACCCCTGAAAAAGGATAATGGATTGTACTTTCCCTGTCAAACATGATGACATATTACAAAGCTATATAAGCTATAGTAATCAAGTGGAAGACACAAATAGATTAATGTAAAAGAATGTAGAGCCAAAGCCTTCATCTGGTAAGTGAGAATTGTGTTATTTACAGATAAGACCATGCTCTCAGGACAAATGATTATTCATATAAAAATAAGTTCCAGTTCCATATTTGCTTTAAATATGTAAAGCAAAACTTTAAAACTTTTATCTAGAAATATGGCAGATATTATAGGAGATTATTATGATGAATAATGATGTAAAGTAATTCTTTTATACAATATAATAAGTAGATATTCTGACCTAAATATAGGACATCCCAGATTTGGCTTTTAGTACTTATCCCCAAATTATACAAATTGTATAAAAGAAGATCATAGGCTTTTTCCAGGTAAGTTAGAAGAAGCCCATCACGTACTATCCCTTACACTAAATGCAACTATATAAAACTTGGGCAGAATTGAGGAATTCAAAGTCTCTTCAAACTAGTGGTGAATTTACCACTGTTTGTCTTTCTGGTAAGCATTAGCCTTGACAAACACCAGGTTTAGATTAATTTTTACTCAAAACCCCTACATGGAAACATTTTAGAAAGGTCTATTAGTCAGAGGCAGAATACTTAGTTATATATTCCTCCATCAGGAAATCTTCTATCTATATAATTAAAAAAAAACAAAACTTGGGATCAGGGCAATAGGGATTTATAAACTCTTTCATTTCCTTATTATAAAGCTCAGAAGAAGTATGCTTATTAAATTTGATTCTTTATTTTTTTCTTTTATATGTGTTACAAACACATAACAATTTATGTATATTTCTCAGGCATTATCCAAGTTACACACCATCACTTTGAATAAATATTATTTTTAATATCATATAGTTCTAAGTATTTTCTTTTTCCTCCTAGGTTAACTTTTTTGATCAATTGAGAAGATTTTTTTAAATATTCCCCCAAAAATGATGTCTCCTCCACAGTTTTTGCTGCTATTGTCCTTTAATTATGTTCTACACATACACTCTAATGTGAGTATTTGATATTTAAGGTTTGTATTGCAACCTAGAATATAGATATTATTGGTAAATGGTCTATGTATGTGTTTTTGAGAAAAATACATATTCTATAACTGTTGGGTAAGGATTTCTAAGTGTATCCTTCAAATTAAGTCTAATTTTGTCGTGCAAATCTTTTTGTGTGTGTGTGTGTGTGTGTGTGTGTTCTCCTGCCTAACCTTTCATTACTGAGAGAGGAATGTGGCTGATTGATAGTTTTACATATTTTTACATTATATATTTTGAGGCTACTTTTTAGATTCCCTAATATGGAATTATTACATTCCTAGTGAATTAAATTGAATATATTTTATTTTATAGTAACCTTCTTTCTTCTATGTATTATTTTATGCTATAATCCATATTTTCTGATATTAAAGCAGCTACGTTGATTTCTGTTTGGTTTGTATGAGATTTGTAGTTTTTCCATTTTTTTACTTCCAACCTTTTTGTGTCTTTGTTTTACTTGCTAGTAGTGTAGAGTTGGATGTTTAAGAACCTAAACTGATAGCCATTCTATTTACAAGTATCATCATTGCTAATATGTTTATTTTATTTTTGGATGGAGGAATATCTGCGTATGTGCTTTCTAACTCTTCCATTTTTTATAGACTTCATTTTTTATTTCTATATAACTGACCTTCTGTTGGATTTATTGGGTCCCCATTTTCTTATTTTAAATTTTATTTCTATAGGTTTCAAAGCTATATATGTCAATATTTAGACTTTTAGTAGTTACTTTTGAAATTTTACCATGCATAAATTTATAAAGTTCAAATTAAGTGAATACTTTATATCCTTCTTTCAAAAGTTTATAATACTTACCTCTGATCAGCCTCCTCTCAGGATATATTCTACACATACCAGGAGACATTTCCATATGTTTACCAGCTACTGTACTCACTCTTGTATCTCAAAGCTTCCTATCAGTTAGAAATCAACCTGGACTGCTAGTAATTGTGATCTGACTATACTGATATAACATGCATTTATTTTAGCATGTCAAAGAAGTGTGGAGATAGGCAGTCCAGAGATGTGCTTGTGGTTTCACAGACCCATTAGCAATTGTTAAAGAAAAATCACATCAGACAAGATAAAGAGACAAAAATTGATTTTATTCTGATACTACTGCCAGCAATATGAGAGAGAGCAGAGACCAAGACTGAATACTCACTCCACCGAAACAAAGGCAGAAGAATTTCTTCAGAGCTTGGGTGGGAGTGTCATAGGCCATCTGTGCTTGTTAATTAGCTTTTCTCACAGGAAAAGTAAACTTTCTCCTGTCTTCATGACAATGCTTATAATCAGGAAGAAAGCTGTCTAAAGTTTAGTCAATCTGAGAGATTATTAAGGCCATTTTGGTCAGGATCCAGAATTTTCTCTCTTTTTGCCAACCTATCTTTAATATGGTGTTTCCATTTTCAGAGTCACAAGAGGGCTGCAGGACTCCAGCCACTGTGCTTAAGTTACAGGTTGGAAAGAAAAGAGCGAAAGGTGGCCGTCCTTATGGTTGAGTCAGCCACCATGTCAGTCAGACAATTGTCAGTCAGACAATTACCAGAAGCTCTACCCAGCAACTTGTCTTGATATATCCTTGTCTATTTTAACCTACAAAGAAAAGGAGGGGGTGGGGTGGGGTAGGAATGCTAGAAAATGTGTGCTTTTAGCTGTGAATGAAATCAGCCCAGAATAAAATAAGAATTTTGTTTTAAGGAGGAATTTTAAATTTTGGATATTTGGCATCCAAGACAGTCTCTGTGACAGCCCCTATTTAGCTACCCACATCATTGCATGTCCTTCCTCCATTCATGAAATGGATTTATTTCCCTCTAAAAAGGTAACATGCAGTTTCTACATCTTGTACCTGCATCCACCTCAAAGTTTAGACAATGTGCAGTCCTCTCCCTCATGTCTACATACAGCTTCTGTGGTCTGGTCAATTATAAATCAAAGACAATTTTGTGCTTCTCCACCCTGGGATACTTAATATTGGGGGTGGAGGAGGTAGGGAGTATGAGAAGAAATTGAGTAACTGTAATAAAAACCTCCATTTGGAAAACAGAAAAAATGGGAACCATACAACTGTGAGTGTGCCAGAGCAATTAGCCTAATGAAATTGGAAAGAATAGTGAGAATTCCTTTTCTTGGCAATGGAGTCTCTTCTATGATTTACCCATCTGGAGACCCCTGGTTCTGCTTTCTGTTTCCCTCTGTGGCCTCTGGCTCTTCCATCTGAGAGGTACATCTGTCCATTTTCTCTCATGGTTCCAAGGTGGGGGATGGTGAGATTGCCCTTCCTGGAGACTGCGCAGCTTTAGTAGATTCATTCCTATTAGTGGAGGTCTGAGGCCTGGGATTGTTTGGGTAATTTGACGGTGAGAAGCTATTACAAGCCTGGCTTGGAAATTCCTTAGAAATATTAGTTACACAAAACTTGGTAGGATCTCAGTGTATTTACTTCTAGCCAAGCCTATTGTTCAAGTAAATATAGCCAAAGATCTTGACTAAACATCATTTTTAAGTCAGAACTCATCTATAATTCGATGGCCTTATGTTCTACCCATTTCCCTAGCTCCCAAACTAATGATGGCTACTTTGAGACCATTTAAAATAAAAGGTTGTGGAAGAAAGCAATACCATTAATCTGACAATTGCCTCTATGAATTTGGTCATGCTATCAGAAATTTCACCACTTGTTCCATTAGACTCTGAAGTATTTATATGTTTAAATTATTCCTGTTCAATTGCCAGTGTCCTTGAGATGTATTGTGGAGCTCCAAGTTCTTTATCTGTGTAATTCAAATAATCCCAAAATACACCCTAGCACTGCTGCATTTTGTATTCTTTGAAGTAGTACACAAACAAAACAAACTATTAGAGGATGCTGGAAAGTTGAGAGAGCAGTGCTGAGAGAAATGCAAAAAACTTTAATTTCAAAAAAACAACAAAAAATTTTATAAATTTCCGCTTTATGTGTACTTCTCTAGGTAATAAATAAAAAGCAAAAAGTTGAATTTAAATGTTTTATCAAAAAATTAATACTAATATAATGATGATGATAACCATGAGGAAGATAATGTCAATGACAAGTTAGTCTCATAGGTAGGCAATATCCTAAGATCTTCACATGGAATATATCACTTAATTTTTATGACAATATGCTGTTTCATATTTTGGAAGGTTGTTCCTAGAACCTCTGATGGGGTCTAGGAATACAACATTGAAATTATTTAATTTTTGTACAGTTCCCATGCATTTATGTGGAAATAAGATCTGCAGTAAAGAAACAAATGCCATGCTTTGATACAGTTGAAATGTTTATCATCTCTTTCCATTTTTTGTTGTTATTTTAATTTGGGGCATTTATGCAGTACTTTGAGACCTCATGATTCTCCAAGGACTTTTTATTAAAACCCATCTAGTGTTGATCTTTTTATAATGGACAACTCTGCCTGTTCCAGCTGTCACTGTAGCAACAAGATGTGTATTAACCATGACTTTCAAGCCAGAAAGTTTCACATTTGTTTTGACAGCCTACAGTGAATTCTCTACTAAAAGCAATTTATTGTGAGAATATTATGAACAAGTCCTTGCAAAGTGGAAAGTTTGGAGGTCCTTTTGATGTGAAAGCTTGCCTTCTCTGTATGGAATAGCATTGCATTATTGACCAAGGCTGTTGTCTAGCAAATGATCCATTTTATAAATCCAGTTGGTTTTCAGAATGTTGTTTAGGTTTCAAAATATCTTTTTGAGGTTAAGACAACAAAATGTTGTAGAAAAGGCAAACATAATTCTGTAACTTGTAAAGCATAACTCGTGCCAAAGATTTCCTGGTCAAAACATTTTTTTGCAATAAGAAATAAAATAGAGGCTGATAGAGGTATACATTACCTTCTTTATGTAGAGAAACAGTATGATGACGCCAAAGGTAGAAAGCACACAAAAGACAAAAATTAAATAATTGGCTATATAAAAAACAAGAGTGAAGTTGTGTGTGTGTGCATGTGTGTATGAGAGAGCAAGGGAGACAGAGACAGAATGCTAAAAATAAACAGAAAAAAAAAAATATTTCACATAAGCAAAATGTTTCATATCCTTTAATAGCAGGTAATTTATTCAGCATTTAGTGTGTGCCAAACACTGGGCTCAATACTTTATAGGCATTGTTTTATTGAATCTTCACAACAACCCTGTGAATTAGGTGTTTGGGTTATATTGTGTCCCCCCCAAATTCATATGTTGCAGTTCTAACTCTCAATGTGTCAGAATATGACTTTATTTGGAAATAAGGTCATTGGAGATATAATTAATTAAGAGGTTAAGATGAGGTCATATTGGAGTAGAGTGGTCCCCTAATCTGATATGACTGTGTCCTTATAAAAGGAATTTGGATACTGAGATAGAAAAACAGGGAGAACACTGTGTGAAGATTGGAATTATGCTGCCACAAGCCAAGGAATACAAAAATTGCTAAAAAACCACCAGAAGCTAGGATAGAGGAAGGATAGATTTTCTCTCACAGTCCATACATAAAAGGAACCAAACTGGCTGACATTTTGATTCCCAGACTTCTAGCTCCCAGAACCGTGAGATAATACATTTCTACTGTTTAAGCCACCCAGTTTGTAGTACTTTATTAGGGCAGCCCTAGCAAACTAATACAGTAGAAATTATCATTACTTATATTTTGTAGATGAAGAAACATATACTCAAAAAATAACTGTTTTATGGTCATACAAGTAGAATGTCATTAAGTAAGTATTAGAACTAGACCTTTCTAATGCTCAACAAGATGTTTTATCCAATTTTAGAATAGGGGAAAGAATATTCCAGGAAGAAAAAACAGACAGTGAAAAAATATGGAAACAAGAAAAGAAAATCATAGTGTAGAAATGGAGGATAATTTCATTTATATAGAGAGATTAAAGTCCATTGTTGAGTAGGTGAATGGAGAAAGAAAAAGAACAATGGATCTACTTGAGATGACTCTTCTATGCAATATTCAAAGTTGGATTACTATTTCCTGGGTGGCTGGTAGTGATTTTCTTAATATTGTTTCATGTTCTCAGGAAAAATTCCAAAGTGATTTTCTCTGTGACATATAAACAAATTGATCTGGATGATGTTAGTGGCCTTGTTCAGATTGTTCTTTGGTGAGAGACCTCTCATTTACCCAGCTGAGTATTTCATTGTCCCACAGTGCAGACATCAAATGATGAGTGAGTCTAACTATTCACTCACAGTCCCTAGTCTTTGAACTCTTCATGGAAACTCTCCCCTCACTTTTTTTCTGCTCTCATTATGATATTCTTAATTTCTAGGCATATACATTCCTCTGGCACTCAGCCTTCAGTACCTGCCTTCTTAGTCCTACCATTTAGTAAATCAAATAAGATATATTTCTAATTTATTATGCAGCCTTTTTACAGTCAGTATACAAGACTGTACATTGTTTGGCTTAGAATTTTTTCAGCTTGTCTCAAACATAAATGTATATAATTTTACATTCTTTGAAATTAATTACCCAATTTTTTTTTCTGAATACCACCCTAAATACCAATGTTCTGATATACATAAGTATCTCTGTGTATGTCTCCATTTTTCATAAATTACAACATCTTGTGTCTATATTATGTACCTAATGCAGTTGAGTGGCAACAAGAAAAATTTGAAAGCCCTCCTTATACATAAAGGGAAATATTAGATTATAAATTATTTATGGAAGAAAGTATTAAAAAGATACTAAAAAATAGTCAAGAAAAGACATGGTAGATAATAATTGGCTTAGAAATTTACTTAATTGCCAAAACATTTAAAATATGTACATGGTCATTTCAATGCAATTTATGGTAGTAGAATATATGATCCAATATACTTCAAATTATTCAGAAAGTTATTTATTTAAGGTAGACCTCAAGTTACTGAAAGCAATATTTATTCACTCAATTCATCAAATATAGGCTAGGCCTACTAGGCTTAGGGATATAACAAGAAAAAATAAGATTCTGCCTGCACAGATTTTATAGTCTAATCAGGGAGCAGCCAAAAAATAAGCTAATAAATAAGATTATACTATTCAGTAAATGAACAGAGTGATAAATAACCAGTGACTGGTAGATGTCTCTTTAATTGCAGGATCAAGAACTTGAAAATTGAAACTGGTCCAACCATAAAAAAATTTGGAAAAAAAAAAAAAGAATTTGTAATACTTTTCTATTGCTGCTTAACAAATTATCACAAACTTAGTGGCTTAAAAACACAAACCTATTGATTAACACCAGTTCTGTTGGTCAGACAAGCCACAGGCTGAACTTCATTCTCTGCTTAAGTTTCCCAAATTCTTACCTCAGGTGCTGGCTGACTGGATTTTTTATCTGCAAAAGCTCCAGAAGAATCTGCTTCCAAGCTCATTCAGGTTGTTGGCAGAATCTAGTTCCTTATGGCTGTGGGTTTGAGCTCCCCAGTTCCTTGTCAGAACTATCTCCAGCTATTCTTAGCTTCCAGAAGCCTCCTCAATCTTTAATCTATCAATTGTGCATTGAACTCTACTCATTCATCAAACAGCTTTGACTTCTCCTTCTACATTTCTTTTCTATGCTATTCAGAGAAAGTTCTCTGTTTTTTTGTTTTTATTTTATTTTACAAACTCACATGATTAGATTAGGCACCCCTAGATAATCTCCCTTTTTTTTTTTAAGATGTCAACCATACCATAAAATATAACACAATCATGGGAATGATATCTCTCCAGGTTTATAGGTTCTGTGGATATCAATGCTTGAAATCTTTAGAGGGATTTTTAGAATTATGCCTACTACAGTATTCCAAACACTAATGGGGACACCTAAAAACCTAGTTTGATTTGCTGTCATCTTTGCTGATGAGAGGTTCAAAACACAAAGCCCAAGAGTGGGTGAAGAGTTTCCATTTGAATGATAGTATCTGTTCTCCCAGCACTGAAGATTTCTTTAAACCAAGAGTAATTCTATGTCACAAAATTTGGATTTGAACAGGCACCTTGCCTTGGATTATAAACAAGGGTCAAATATTTCATTTGGTTTCATTTTATTCTAACATGATCAGCATAACAGAACTGTAATCCACTGGCACAACTACTGAGCTTTTCTCCAAGAAAAGCAAAAGAGAATTTGGCTCTGTAGCTGTTATAGCAGAGCAAGGAATCACCCTTTCCTTAGCCACAAAAATAAAATAAAATAAGATAAAATAAAATACTGATTTATTTATGAAACTACCGTTTGATACTACACAATGTATAAAAATGAAGAAAACTTTGCTAGTTATAGAAGAGGATATACAGAGCTCCTGGGTAACCAAGCAGATGGATTTTTGTATATAACATTAAAAGCCAAACTTTCAACACATTCTTCTTCTGAATATTTTGTCCAGTTGTCTACTTTCTTATCTGTAGAACATAATGATACCTACTTCATAGGACTCTAATACCTAACCCACAAAACATGGGCTAATATATGTGCATATGCCTTACATCATGCCTGACCTATAGCTTTTACTTCAAATGCTAACTCCTTTTTTTTTATTGCCTCCTTTTCTATAAACCCAAGGCCTTCTTAACTATAGCAAAATAAAAAGGAACTACTGTTCCTTGCCCCCTTTGTAAATCATTATACAAAACTGCATGATTTTAATATCAAAATGTATTTGAAGGTATGGTTTGACATTTATGGGTTGTGTTATATTTGCTGTGCTGTGCTCTCCAATTAAGGCATTCCAGGTAGGAGTTTGTAATCAACTGCCTGATTCTTTAAATACGTCCAATATTAAGAAAAGAAATACTGTGAAGAAAACTCATCATGAAACCAGTTTTCTCAATGCTGAGTGACAGCTAGTGTGACGATTCCTATAGAATAGGATCAGAAATGGAAAAAGTCAGTTTGTACATTGGTTTTCTGAGACTAATGCTCAGATACAGAGTATGAAATGATTAAAATGTGGCCACAAGCAGGGAGACAGGCTTAATTGTATTCTAAATGAAGTGTGACTGTGTGTAGTTTCTACCTTGAATTCAAGTTGGAAGTGACTCTTCTCACAAGCATGGAGAAAATGTGACTTTCTCATCACTGCAGTTCAGCAGAGAACCTTGTTACCAGCTGGCCAGAGAAACTAAAACCTCAGAGCAGAGAACTTCAATCTCTTCCTCAGAATGTCACTAAAAGGGACATCATTCCAGAATGTTGCTTTTAACAGATATCAATCATATTTATCATTAAACGGATGCTATATGAACTGAAAGCTAATGTTAATATAAAACATTAAAATATGTGAATTTTATTTCTCTGTGTAAAGACACATTTTCATCAAATTTGTTTACACATTGTAAAACTCTTCCACTTTTCTCTCAAATGAGGACAGCCCATATTATAGTCTATATAACTTGGAGCTGTCTAACAAGAGAATGGAGACAGGAAGAATAACATTTTGTGATTTATGGATCTATTGTTGTGATATTACAAAGTAAAATTGCAATTATTCCCAGATTTCCATAACTAAGATAACCCTAACTTCCTCTGGATTCTAAAGAATTTACTAGTGAAATAGCATTTGTTCCATGGCCTGTAACACATCTTTGCTCATAAGAAAATGCTATGTTAAATCTATTATAAAAAAAGACTTAGTCCCAGATATTTTTGAAAGCTGCAACAGAAGGAAGGTCAGGAATGATAAGGCAAAGGAAACAATTAATAAAGTGAAGAGATACCACACAGAGTGGAAGAAAATATTTGTAAGCCATATATCTGAAAAAGGGTTAATATCTAAAATATATAAGGAACTCAAACAATTCAATACAAGAAAACAAATAACCCACTTAAAAAACAGGCAAAGGACCTAAATAGACATTCCTCAAATGAAGAAACATAAATGGCCAATAAATTCATGAAAAAAAATTGTTCAACCTCTCTAAGCACCAGGGAAAGGCAAACTAATGCTCGACATCTCTAAGCACCAAGGAAAGGCAAACTAAAATCACAATGAGATATCAGTTCACACACTTGTTAGAATGACTGTTATCAAAAAGATGAATAAAAAATATTGGTGAGCATGTAGAGAAGAAGGAAGCCTTACACACTGTTGATGGGAATGTCAATTAGTACAGCCATTATAGAAAATGGTATGGAGCTTCCTCAAAAAGCTAACAACAGAACTACCCATATGATCTAGCAATCCCACTTTTTGGTATATATCTAAAGGAATTGAAATCAATATGCCAAAAATGTATCTGAATTCCAATGTTCATTGAAGAATTATTCACGATAGTGAAGATATGAAATGCCAAATATGTACGCAATGGAATACTCTTCAGCCACAAAAATGAGGGAAATTATGTCAATTATGAAGACATGGATGAATCTACAGGATAGTGTGCTAAGTGAAATAAGCCAGGCACAGAAGATCAAATACTCCATGTTCTCACTTATATGTAGAAATTCAACTCATGGAAGTATAGAGTAGACAATTAGTTACCAGGAGCTTTTAGGAGGAGGAGGGAATAAAGAGCTGTTGGTCAAAGGGTAGAAAGTTTCAGCTGGACACAAGAAATACATGTTTGAGATCTATAGCACAGCAGGGTGGTCATAGTCAATAATAATTCCAACATAGGTCAGAGTGTAAATTCCAAAAGTCTCGTCACAAAAACGATAAGTGATATGATGGATATTCTACTAGCTTGATTTAATCATCCCATCTCATATATATATATTTATCAAAACATCATATTGTACCCCATAAATGTATACAATTATGATTTGTAAACTAAAAATAATGTTAATAATATAAAAATGATGAGCACACTATCAAAAGAACAAACTAGAAGCAATTCCAGATATGATTCATTCTCTAATATTAGTTGTAATATCCCTGATACCCAGAAGCAAATCAGTACAAGAAAGTACAAAACAAGAATAGCCAGAGAAACATAAGAGTCTAAGCAGAAATGAAAGAACTGAAGTCCTGATCTCACTACAGCAAAGACAACTCTTCAGTTATATTTGGCTTTGGGTTCTGAGTGAGGAACAACTGGAATTTACAAAATTTAAAATACAGCCAAACCAAAGTCCCTATAAGTACCTAGTGATTCCTCCTTGATAAGTCAGCACCCCCATCCCCAAACACATACCTTCTCTCTCACAAATCTCCTCCACTTTTACCTAGTGAGTTGTCACCTTAGCAGTTTTGACTGCTTTATTTTTCTCCATAGCATTATTTTCTCTGTCTCGGTGACTGTTTATCTCACCCAGCATGAGAGCTGGGGTTTTTATCCTAGTCTGCAGCACTCAGCATCTAGCAAAGGGTAGGCCTTTAATAATTATTGTATGAATTAATCTTAAAAGGTAGCAGTTTAATAATTCTAAATTAATTATTCTTCCTCCTTTTTTCTCCCCATAAAGAGACACAGTAAACAACAGCCCCAGAAATTATTCTAGATATAAAGCTAGCCCATATGGACCTTCAATTAACCATAGAACCAAGATTGTGGTTTTCACAGTAAGCAAACTACCCAGAAGTCACTCATTCCATGAGACTGCATTAGCTAGCACCACTGCTCCAGGTCAATCTCTGTCCCAGGGACCTATTCCAATTGACTTTAAATCAAAATTACAAAATTACATACTTTTTTCCTGAAAACCTGTTCTACAGTCCTATTGTATTATATTTGGGTTGTCTTTCATAATAATATTATCCTTGCCTTAATTTTTAATGAATAATATATAAAAACGATCACATGTCCTTTTTCTAGTTATAAATTTCTGGTTGTAAAATAATCCTCCATGGAAACACTATGGAGTTTGTGTGTGCATGTGTGTGTAGCTGAGAGATAAAAAGAATGAATTTTTTTTTTCTTTTCAGAGCTATTAAGCTTATCATTCTTTTATTCTGGTTCTCTGTTGCATCTTGCAATGTATCAGCCTAGCTGACTATGGGTGATTTATACGTCTCACACAATGGACGCCTTACAGTTGATTACTGTGAAGAGGGCTCAGTATACAGGATTTCATGTGCAAATCCAAGTGTGTCCAGTGTTTTGTTATTCAGTTTTTTAGGTTATGGAAACTAGAAAATCCCAGATTAAACTTGAAGGTAGAGAATTTGGACAGCATTGAACATCATTTACTCACAGCTTCACAACCACTCTAGCTCTGAAATCTGAAGTATAATGCATGGAACAATAATTTAGTATCATTTGATACTTGGCTTAGTTTAAATAACCAGGTTTACTTGGTGTTTGTTTTTCCTGAGCGAGAAAATCTCATATGTAGCAACTAATGCCAGGCAGTTTCACGCCGAGCCTATTCAGAGATGTTTATGTTCTCTGTCATAGTTGGTTGCATTTAGCTCAAACTCACATCATTAATTCAATGACCTGAGACCAGATTAGCTATATTGGTTTCATCAAGTATCCATGGAATGAACTATTGCAATATAATACAAAAATTACTGCTCAGGTTCCCTTTTCTCAGAAGTAGTGTATGGACTGAGCAGACAACACTTCATTATCTACCCTCTAGTTCAGGAAAGCTCTCAGCAATGTGTCGATGTGAAAGTATACAGTCAAAGAATAGAGTAAATGTGACTATCAGGCACTTGGGAATGACGGAAAAGAGATAAATAGGAGCCATCATGAAGGAGCATTCTGTGAAACGTTCTTCCTAACTTATTTACTTGCAGAAAGAACTATAATCATGGCCCCATAGTTAGTCGAAGGTCCATTTGATCTTTTTATCTAGAATATTAGGGAGGCTGTTGTTTACTTTATAATACTATCAAGAATAAAAAAGAGAAAAGGATTAATTCAGAGGTTTGAGCCCACATTTTGTTGTGATTCATTCATGCAAATAAATATCTATTGAGAGGCTACTATTTGCTCAGGTGGAGATACATGTTTCTAGTAATCACATAGAATGGGATATGACTGTATGGCCTAGAGCAGTGACCTGCCCAACAGCTATGGCTCCTAAGTTTGGGGTTTGGGATAATCTTCTTTTCTGAAAAAAAAAATAGCTTATCATGAATTTTTCTGCATGCAAAATAGGCATATTAACAAAAAGAATACTTAAAGTATCCCTTTTTATGATGACTCACCCTGAAAGGAGAGATAGCGTCATCTCCCCAATATCTCAAAGGAACACATTGATATTTGCACAAACTGTGCATCTTTCCTTATTCTAGGCTAGTATTGTACAGCTGAGGGTCCCTTTCCAGGTTCTGGGGTAAGTGAACACCACAGTATGCACATAGTGAATCTCTGAAATATAGTCTACAATCCAGCATTAAGTTTTTTCTAATAGCAATTAATAATTATAAAATCTGGACCTGCCTTTGGACTACCCTTAAGTAATAGAAGAAAATTCTTATAATTATCCCTTCCATTGTTGAGTTATTAGAAAATGAAAGCTATCTACTACCATACTGCACTAAATTAGATAAAATTGATCAAGATTGCTTGTGCAACAGTTATATCAGAGTGGCATAGCAAATCACAAAGAAATTCACATAAAGCAGAGCCAGTAAAATAGGCACTAACGAAAGGTTTAGAAAGCCCTAGAAAAGCAGCTTCAAAATTGACAAATGGCTAGCAGCCCCAAAAATCTTCTTCTCCCAGCATCTCACAAAAGCACCATCAAAAACACACAAGAAAATATAAAACATCACCAACGGATGAAATAACACCAAGAAATGGCAAGGCAGAATTTTGGAGTGATTACAGAAAATAAATAAGACAGGTAGAACTGGAATGTGAAAAATCTGTGCAGTCCTTAATCTAGCTCTGGATGAATCCTATAAAACATGAATCTCTTTAAAAATTTAAGCCTTTTATTCAGGCTTAACTAAAGTTAGGCCTGAATTTACTAAGGATCCTTCTTAGATTCTTCATTATTATATGCATGCCTATTAATGGTAAATACTTCCTTATTTGAATTAATTTGAGTGAATCTCTGTACCTTATAACCCAGATACTAACTAAAGCACAATGTTGCTCTCTTTTTCTGTCTCAAATACTTCTCATTTAATGGTATGAAAAAAATTCTTGTTTCTTAACTTTAAATATGTTATTTGTGCCCTGTTACACATGGCATTCACAACAGCAAAGCTGCAAGAATGGTTCTAAAGGCCTGCCCTACTGACTCACCCAGGAGTTCAACATTCAGAGATAAGAAATTGTATAAATCCTGCAGTTAGAAGTTGTGTGGGAGAACTGAATACACTAGAACGCCCTATCCTCATCTTTTTCACTTGTCAGACAGCTTTTCATTCCTCAAGACTCACCTCTGGTATTGTATTTTCCGGGAAGATTGCTTTGACAGCCTCCCTCCCACCCTAACAGATCTGCCACACACTGAATCAGCTGCCCTGAGTTTGCACCGTGAGAACAGCAATGGCAATAACAAGATCAATAGCTAACAATTTTGAGTGCTTAACATGTGCCAAGCAATGTACTAAGTGCTTTACACACATTGCCTCACTCAATCTTCACCAAAAGCTCAAGAAGTGACATTATTTTACAGATGAGAAAACTCAGGTTTCAAGCACTGTGCTCAGCACTTTACATTTATTGCCTCATTTTATCATCATTTTATCATTGTGAGACCTACTCTAAAGATGAGAAAATTAATGCCTAGAGCAGTTAATTGTCTAATCCCTTGCTTTTATCTCCACTATATCTATGACAACATTAATTCAAATAGAAATTATCTGTTTATTTGTCCATCTCCCCTGTGACACAGTAAGTTCAAGGGTAAGAACTATACCTTATTCATTTTTTAATTCCAAATTGTGCTCAATAAATATCCATTTGTTAATGTCTTCTCTTCCCTGATGTGAGTCCTAAGATTCTTATATTTTAAATGTGTTTGAATACACAAATAAACATAAATACACTTTCTCTGAAAAAAAGCTCTAACATTTTATTTTGACATCACATTGCTGTCTCCCTTGGAAATGATTTGCAAGGCACCACTTTTCTGGTGGACCCAGCCAAAGCTGTAGCTGCTGGCTGCTGATGCACCTGTCAGGCTTTTGGGGCAGGAACTGTGCTCTGCTGGAGCCAAAAAGCATCAATCCCTGTTGCTCTTAAGCCCACTAAAAACGCTAAAACCATGGTCACTAATGTTGGCTTGTCCCCAGCAATCTATGCACAACTCTGTACTACTACAGTCGAATTCTTAACATTGGGAAAACAGCAAACGGCTTATGCTACTGGCCATTTTAAACCTACCTCAGCAGGGCTAAGGAAAGCTCACCCTGACCACTGGATGTCCTCATGTCCATGCAATCTTGGCCTCAAGCCTCCTCCTGCAAGGAAGCAGAGAAAAAAGGAAATGCAAAGGCAAACCTCATCAATGCTCTCAGTTTAATTATTTTATAACATGATGAGCAGGACCGCTCTTTCCCTCCAAGGCAATAAGATGTGACATTGCCCAATGGCTCCCAAAAGGGAATCACAAACATATCAACACCACTGCAACTTCTTTCATTTTATTTCTGGTCATCTTATTATAGTCATATATTAATAGCATTAGTGGAAGTAAATGTAAAATGGACATATATTACCTAAAAGCATATAATGAATTTAATATGAAGAACATGCCGACACACTACTAACTGTATAGTTGTAATGAAGAAAAGCCCTTTTCCTGTAAAGCACAAATGTGGCTGATAAACCACAGAGGCTCTCCTGTGAGGCAGTGATTCAATTTTGCCACCAACGCCAGGTAGCATTAATCCTACTGCTTCCATGGCAGAAAACACGTCATCAAACTGTCAGAACGTGACTGAATTTTCCCCAAGTGCTTTTCCTCTCATCTCGATTGAACATCTAAATCTATTCTCTACATGATAAACAAAAATGAATAGATGAAAAATGGCTTTAAATCTCTTTCCAGCAACACTGAGCGTTATAATCTTATGAATGAAGCTAGGCCTCTTGTGCTCTCAGGGTCTGTAGGCACTGATTTATAAATTAAATGATAATGCATTGATCTTTGCCCATTACTTTTTTGATAAATCTCTTCTGGTGAGTTATCTGCATACTAATCCCAGAAAGGCACCTTTGCAGGTCTGGAGTCTGGCTGTTTCCATAGTGCAGCAGTCAACATCCTTGTATAATGGATTATTATAGACCTTTCTGTTGGAATAAATAATCCTAAAATCTCTTCACACATATGTCTCATTATTTCTAGGCCACCAGATAATTTAGTTGGAATCAGAAAACTAAGGTGTTAAATAGATTTGATACATTTACTCAATATATTTGATAGATTTTGGATTTAAAGAATTCATATGCCTTCAACTACAGGTATGTTTTATCTTTTTAGCCACATCATTTCATTTCTGAAGTCAATTGTATAGGGACTTGTTAAATAGATTTAAAAGTAAAGGCACTACTATTTCACAATTATGCAAATACAAAATTCAAAGGGATAGATGTTCAAATTGAGGTTGAATATGTTTCTTGAGCAGATATATTTATATTTTATGGCCACTAGAGAATTCTTCTGGGAATGAACTTCTCCTTTTTCCTTTTGTGGTTTTAGGAAGTTAAGGGTTTTCTTTTTGGTTATTTTTTTTCTTTATTATTATTATTATTTGGCTTTGCATTACGATATTCTATCTGACATGTGACATGAACACAAAATTCTAGATGTTCTTGTTGAATTCCAGAAATGGGATGGGGGAAATATGTCAGTTCTTGGCAAAGTCCTTAATTGTTTTTTTTTTTTTTTCTTAATTTTGAGGCAATCTCGTTTTTTTCCTAGTATATGCTTTTCTTTAACTTTTTGCCCAGTTTCCTTATCACTTGCTGTAGATGGTTTATTTTACATTCATGCAGACTAGATTGCATGTCTGTTTCATTCAGTAAACAGAAAGTTATTGATAAATTAAAAAATAATAAGGTTTGAAAGAAGAGCCATCGTGGTATATGTCACTCTCAGTTGTTGTTGTTGTTCCCGCTGTTCCTGCTGTTGTTGTATTGATTTTTAATTCAAAGATGCTAGTAGAGTCAGCCTTACCCCCAGGCCCAGCCTGGTTCATGGGGCTATAAGTCATTTTAGGCAGATAAATAAGGAAAACATCATGTTGATGTCAGCATACAACAGAGATACTCAGCAATACCTCCAGGAAAAGTTTGTACCTTGAATATTTACATTTTCCCCTTTCCTCCTTTCCTTCTCTTCATTTCTCATCTTCCAGAAACAACTGAAGTTACTTAAGGAAATGAAAAGTAAAGAAAAACCATGTAGGGATGAAAAAAATTTTCTAAAGAAAAAAAAAACAATCATAAAATTAAAATAAAATGTAAACATTCTTGTTAAAAATTAGAGCCACTTCGGGGTGACATAAAATTTTAACAAAATATACCAAGAACCTTGGACTTTTTGTCTTACCTTGATGGGGGTACATTTACACAACGCTGTCTCACATCAAAGTGAGAAGTCCCGTGATGTGATACGGAGGGTTTACCAGGGTGAGGGAAAAAGGGAAAATGGGCCATGAAAGAGTCACTTAGTCATAATTTATTAATAATTATATAATTTATTATAGGCAGCCACTGGAGTTAAGAGCAAAAATTCTACTTAATAATACAATATGTTCCTCTCTTCCTGTGTATTTGTCTCCATTATAGAACTTACTAGGGAAATGACAGCCACAGTCTAGGCTGAGAACAGGATGTTGGCATAGACTGCTTAAGGCTGATATGCTGTTGGCCACACAGAGCCTTTTCTCTTCCAGGCATGGGAAAAGATATATGGACTGATTCTATCCATTCATTCAGTCCATGATGACTTGTTGGGGCCAGTCTGTATCTGGGACTGACTCAGGCACTGGTGACACAAAGAGAACCCAAAGCAGACATTATCTCTATCCTAGTGTGCTGCTGTGCACCGACTATCCACCCTGTGGACAGCTCTAATTGCTTCTCATTAACTATAGCAACACTATCATTATTCCTCGCCCTTAGAAGAGGTGCCAAATTTGAAATAAGAGATAAGGAAGAGATTCAATGCATTTCTTCAGCACCCACTAGGGACCAACACTTCCAGAGGACAAGGGGGAAACAAGAATGAAAGCAAAGATGAAAAACAAGATGTGGCAAAGAGCCAAGCATAGCAATAATGGCAAGTGCAAACAGGTTAAACTTCTTTACTAAATGTACAGATTTATCTAAAATATGGAATTAAACCATATAGTATCTACTGAATATATTAAAAAGTAAAATACAAATATGGGATAAATATTAAACAAAAGCTAATATTAAGTTCAAATGAAATCAAGTTCAAACAGAATGCAGATTTGAGAAAGAGAAGATCACTAATACATAAACAAAAGAAATAGCACATAAAATAAAATCATGTATGGAACTGTATATTTTTGAAATAAATAAAAGAAACAAGATAAAAATGTCAATGGGAACTGACAAAAATATTATTTTAGTAGGTACTTTCAGCCTTCATTTTTGTCATTTTTTGATCATTTTCTTAGTCATTCAACAAATATCTCCTGAAAACACACTGCATACAGGTGCTGTGCTAGGGTTTAGAGATGCAGCGACTAGAAAGGCAGACATGGGCTCTGCCCCATGGATCTTGCACCCTAGTGGTTAAGATATATGCTGACCAATAAATTAATAAAAAGTAAAACAAAAATGGGTAAATAAAATGAGCAGAGAGAGGCTATCAGGAAGAACATGAGACAGGCAGTCATAAATGGCCTCTCTGGAGAAATACATTTTAAGTTGATCTGAAGGATGGTTATGAATCACACAGGTGAAGAACCAAGGAACAACCCAGGAACAGAACCAGCATGAGCAAAGGCTAGAAAGGACCATGCAGCTAGAGTGTGAAAGGGAGCAGAAAAGTGAGATTGAAGAGTTAAAGAGGAGTCAGATCATGAACACCCTGTTAGCCCTAAGTAAGAAGATACAATTTTAATCCTAGTGCAACAGGAAGCCATTAGAAGTTTAGAGAAGATGAGATGGATTTATGATCTACAAAATAATAAGATAATAATTATGGGTACTGATTTAAGCCACTAAATTTGTGATAATTTGTTACACAGAAATAGAAAATTAATGGGACTAGGAAGCTCCCAACCTCACCTGCTGAGCAGCACCCCCTCCCCCTCCTCACTGGAGGCAGATCACTGTAAACAGCAGAATTCACAGAAAAGCTAACTGGGAATCCCAAATATAGGATGAGCACACTCAAGAAATATCTAATGTGTTATGCAAGTCATCAAGAAAGAATGATAATCAATAATAATAGCAGCTGAGAAAGCAGCTGAGTAAAGAGAGCAAGCAAAATGAGACAAAAATACATACACCTGAAAAATGCTTAGTAGTAAGGAGAGGACTGCATAGCCATGACACAAGAAGAGATTATTTTAGAAACACAAATTAGAGATCTTGGCAATGAAAATGTGATTATGAAAATAAATTCAACAGTCAGACTAAATAGGTGGATATGTACATTTGAGAACACATTGGTCAAATAGAATATAGGGCCCAGGAACACTCTCAGAATTCTGTGAAACAGGAACAAGGCATTGGGTATATGAAAGAAAAGTTAAGATACATTGAAGATTGCTTTAGAAGTTCCAACAGAGGAAATAGACAATGAAAGGACAGGGAAACGCAGAAAGAAATTATGAAAGAAAATTTCTCAGAGTTCAAGAAATGCATATGTGCTATGAAATTAGCCAATTAGTGTCAGAAAAATATATATATATATATGTTATCTAGAAACATCATAACAAGGGTAATGGAAAAATACCAAAAAATTCATAAACTACAAAAGCAAACTAGAATCAGACTTCTCAATTCCAACACTGGTCATAAGAAAATATTGAATGAAGTACCTAAATGTCTTTAATAATGTACATGAAAGAAACTGTGAAGCTAGAATTATTCTCTACCTACTTAAGCAATTGTTCGAATTGTTCAAGCGATAAGTCTAAAGACATGTCTAGGCCTGCAGTCACTCAAATATTCTACCACAGGATATCCTTTGCTGGACTAGCACTGGAGCTGTTCACAAGACAGCCCGTAGTTAACAATTTCAGTAAAACCCCTGGGCCCTGCAGCAATGCAGGCAAGAGGATCTTGCCTCCAACAGGGCTAGCGAAGAAAGAGTTTCAAGACCCAAAAAACACAGACATTTCTTCTGACTGGTGTGATCACGATGGGTGGTATTTACTGAGTTGTGGGATTATGATAATATTTTCTATAGCTGTCCAAGTTAGAAATTGTGTTTACTTGCTAGTAACAGGTATCTCCAAGATTGTGCCTATCCAAATTAGTCTGTTTCTCTCTCTCTCTCTCCATCCTTCCTCTCTCCCTTACTCCCCCTTCACCTCGCCTCCTTTTTTACTTCTCTTTACCCTTCTCTTTCCAAAGCATCTTCTCTTGCTTCTATTACACAAAAGAAATCTAGAAATCATTCTAGTTTCTCAATGTATTACCCTTAGGTTTTAACTCCTGTCCACCTTCTACTGTCAGACGCCTGCCAAATGTCCAGGACAAAGAGGTAGACAGGAGCTAAATCAATCCCTTATAAAGAGTTTCCCCAAAGCCCTCAAAGCATCTTTTGTCCCCCTCCCACTGCCATTGACTGAAGCTGTGTCATTTACAACATCAGAGGAGCCTGAAAAGTGTACATGTTTAACCTGAAACATTGTCAATCCAAACAAAATTGAGATTCTGTCCATGAAGAACTTAAAAGGATGGATATGGGGGATCCCAAGAGTAAAATAGTTTTAGGTGCTGATGATTTTCAGAATTAAAAAAATAAAAAAGCAAGAAACCCAGATTCCTATGATCTTCTGGCCTGGAGTACATTTCACTCCACATGGGCAGCTGAGACCAATGAATTTAGGAAAGGCCTGTGTGAGATATGAAAAAGAAAATGGGGTACTGCATCTATCCACATAGATTCTTACCTCATTCTTTGCCCTGCTTGTTTGATACCTAAAGGTAAATAAAACAAAGATAAAACAACCCTGAACTATCCAAGTAATCATTCTTATTCAGCCTTAAGCTGAAATTCTATTTTCTAACTTAGCTCTTCTTCTCCAAAAGAATTACCTAAAGATGAACTCCAATTTAATGAAAAATAAGGGTATTGAATACAAGAAGCATTAGTACCAAAAAAATAGCAATACTTAGACTTATATCTAAATATATGTTTATTATTTAAAATCTAATGTGGAACCCCTCTACCTGGAATTAAAACATGGACTGCAATTATATACAACAAATTTATGACATACAGTTGCCCCTGAAGAAGAATGTAGAGAAATAGGATTAAGTAAGAGTACAAGGGAAACTTCAACTTTATATGTAAGAATTTCTTTCATGTGTACCTACATACAAACACACAGAGATACAACTATGTAGCTATAACCAAAATAAATTATCAACCTTTGTATATTCTCATATCATGGATACTGTCATAATGATATCTATATACTTTTAAAACAGCTTTATTAAGGTATGACTGACATATAAAAAGCTGTACACATGTGATGTACATAATTTGATGAGTTTAGAGATAAATATACAACCATGAAACCATCATCTATCTATGCATAAATCTATTCGTTATTTGGAAAGGCAGAATTATAGATAAAAATAAAAAAATAACCTATGCATTAACCCATCCATCACTTCAAAAATTTTCCCTCTGCTTTTTATTATTATTTGTGATAAAAACACTTGATATGAGATCTATCCTCTTAGCAAATTTTTAAGTATGTAATAATATAGTATTGTAAATTATAAGCCATTATGTACATTATATATCTCTAGGAGTTATTCATCTTGTATAATCAAAATTTTGTGCTTTCTGACTAATATCTCTTCATTACCCCCTCCACCAGTCCCTGGCAACAACCATTATGTTCTATTTCTATGAGTTTGGCTATTTTAGTTTCCTCATATAAGTGATATTATGTAGTATTTGTCCTTCTGTTTCTGGCTTATTTTATTTAGCGTAATGCCTTCCAGGTTCATCTATGTTGTCATAAATGCCAGGATTTATTTCTTTTTTAAGGGTACATAATTATTCCATTGTATGTATATATCACATTTTTTTATTCATTCATCTAGCAATGGACATTTAGATTATTTCCATTTCTTGGCTATTGTGAATAATGCTCAAATGAACAGATATCACTACAAGATATTAATTTTATTTCCTTTGGATATGTATGAAGAAGTGGGATTGATGGATCATATAGTATTTATATTTTTAATTTTCTGAGGAACTACCATACTGTTTTCCATAGCGCTGCACCAATTTACCTTCCTACTAGCAATGTATAAGGTTTCCAATTTCTCTACAATCTCACAGTTGTTTGTTTGTTTGTTTGTTTGTAATAATCATCCTAGCAGGTACGAAATGATATCTCATTATCTTACTGTGGTTTTGATTTGCATTTTTCTAATTAGTGATATTTGCACTTTTCACATATCTGCTGGCCATTTGTATGTCTTCCTTAGATAAATGTCTATTCAGTTCCTTAGTCCATATTTGGACTTTTTCTATTGAGTTCTTGAGTTCTTGGTTTCTTATATATTTAACTATCCATTTTGAATTTCTAAAATGTTTGAATAACAAAGAAAAATGCAAACTCTCATAAGTAATTTAAAACAAAAAGTGAAGTTTTATGGTTACCTCTTTTTGTTTCACATTGACAAAAATGTGAGTACATATTCAGAGTTTCAGGTCATATAGAGGGAGAAAGCATCTTTGATACATTTAATACAATCTTTATAGAGGGTAATATGTAAGTGTTTATCAAAAACTTAGTAGTGTACAAATATTTTAATCTAAAAAATCCACTTGTGGAAATTTATCATAAGCAAATAATGAAAATCATGTGCAAATGAACAAGTATAAATGTGTTTATAAAAATTGTTAATACTCTACCAAAATTGTCAATACTAGCAAAAATAAATAAATACATAAAAGGAAACATTCTAAATGTCTAAAAAGAAGAAAACATTCAACCATGGCTTATTGATTCAATACGATACAATATAGCCTTTAACAATGAAGTGGTAGAAGTTTATTTTCTCATGGACCTTTATCAAGAAAAGATACACAAAAATGTTAATAGAAATTATTTCTGGATGGTGGAACTGTGACAGCAATAATTTATTATTTTCATTTTTTTGTATTATCTAAATTACCAACAATAAATTTGTACTACTTTTAGAATACAAAAAATAAAATTCCCAGCAAAAATTAATTATGTAGCATCAAAGCTACTTTGGAACAATGCAGTTATTTCGAGTATTGTCTTGTAAAAGTTCACTATCTACAAAAGCAAATTTAATCTAAATACTTTATTTAAATAATTTTAGTTAATTCAATTTTTTAAATTTACTGACCCTTCACTTAAATTTCACTTTTTAAAAAATTGGGCATCATGGAAATAGCCTTGATGCAATGATCCATTATTTACTTTGCTATATTGTCAGAAAAAAGTATAATTTTATCCCATTATTTTATAGAATTATCATATCAAATTCAAGGACCTGTCCAGTCTATTATTAAAACTCATGAGGCCCAAATTAACCAAGGCTCACATATATCAGTTATTCATTCTTTTTCCAGCATATAACTGGTAAGTACTTGCAAGTAGGTATTAAATTCTACCCCATAAGGATTCCAGAGAGCTCCATAAATGTGTGCAAATTCCCTATATGTATATTTTAAATGCAAATTTCTGTGACAATTTTATGAACAGCTGTAGAGTTCAAAAAAAGTGCATTTCCTAATTCATACTATCTATATGCAGAGTCACGAAAAATATCAGATGTGATATGCTATAGCTTGTTTTAGTAGAATATAACCATTTATATCTACGGCACACAGCACCTCTCTTTCACAAGCACTTCTTAAACCCAAAAAGAAAAGTTAGTTAGCCTGCCATTATAAAAGAATATTCTTCAGGATGAAATAGTGGCTTCCTCTCAAACATGAGGCAATAAGCTGCTTCACATTAAAGGAACAAAATTATGGCTGATGAACTGCACGAATTTTTAAAAGTCTGAAATAAGCTTAAATTTCACTTAGAAACCAATAGCAGTGTAATTGAATGAGTATCAGACTGGAAATCAGAGCTATGTATATGTTCCATTTTTCAAAGTAGGATTCCAAGTGGCTATGAGGAAACCACTCATGTTTCTGAGGTCTTTCCAAAAAATGAAGAGAGGAACCTGATTAATCTCTAAGATCTTATTCAGTTCTGTATTCCACAACAGTAAAGAAAACTCTTCTGGCATTTAAGCTGACCTTGGCCACAGAGATGGGCATATCTTGATCACAGGATACAAAATAAAGGACAATGACAGGGAGGGAACACTGTCTCTTCTCTCTTTCAAATCAGTGGAATACTGATAGGGAGAAAATGCTGGAAAGCTAAAAGATTCATTATTATAAAGAAAAATGTACTGACCACACACATTCTAGATAAGCTACATTGAATGTGAAAATTATATAACAATAAACGTCTACCAAAATTATTTATTGAGAGTGTGCTCTGCTGAGTGCTGTAGGCCTTGGTAGGTTTCTTTGGAAATAGGATAGGCTACCAGGCAGTGTGTTATCAGGAGCAGCTGGACTGTGGGCACCCAAAATGATGCAGCCAAACTGACTATGCCTCAGTGACTTGCCTTTGTCCGTGTTTGCCCTGCTAGGACTCTGGGAAAGAGACTAAAGCTAGACAAGTTCATACCCAAGAAAGTATAAATGAGACTGTTATCATAATGCAAACATACAGATATCCTATTCTTTCCTATTTCTTGGTGCCTTTAGTGTCTCAGTAATTGTTTTGTGGAAATCCTAGGACAAAAGAAATATCTAACAGCTTTATATATTAAGAAGTAGTAATGAATGTCAACCTAAATAACAGACAAAGAGAGGCTCTCCAAAATAAAATGATCGTTATTTGGGAATAGGGAATTATAATGGGAAAATATATGCCATAGTAACGTATATGCATACTCATGGAGGTAAAGTAAAGGAAGACAATAGTTTTTAAAGGAAAAAAATGAGGAAAATTAAATAATCATTTTGATATAATTATCCTTGGCCACACGGATAAATAACAAGGGTAATGCCAGTCTGAGTTGGACAGGCAGTTGCTGTACAGATGTCCTTGCAAAAATAAATGTTTTTGTTTTTGTTTTCCGTGTAAGATTGCAATTGCCTTTGTGCAAGGCTTGTGGGTATAGCAGTCTTTTGTGATAGTTCTTATTCTTAGGAATTCATGCATGAGAATCCTCCCTTCATGGATTTTCTCAACTCTATTTGTAAGGGTTTTTGGCTTTGTTTTGTTTTTTGTTTTGTTTGTTTTGTTTTGAACACAGATGACTCTATTTTGATTCTGACAATTTTCAAATGCCCCCCCTTTGTTCAAAATCTTTCTCTGAAAGCATCACTGAGCGATCGTCTCATAGTTAGGTTTCAATGTCCTTTGGTGCTGGGATGGACCTGTCCCAGGTTTCTTGTCTGGTCTCATGTTGGAGGGAATGAGTCTCATCTAGAAATAAGTGTCAAACACTTTTAGCCACATTTGAGCACTGGGGGGAATTTGAAGGAAGAAATACACCTGCTAACAATCCACCGACAGCTGGATAATTGGATAAAAAAAATAAGTATCACTATCAGATCAAGTTAGGACTCAAAAGAATTATTGAAAATTGCACTCTGAGCCAGGAGTGTAGTGAATAGAACACCCTGATTACATTTTTCCTTTAATTTTTGTAGATGGGGTAGGTAGTTGAGTAATTTGCTCTGGGGAAGACAGTGCTTATATTTTCTTTATGGAGTATCTTTTCTCCAAGTAACTTGGTATCTGAGAAATTAATATTTGTCATCACACAATTACTAGCAGAGCAAAGTAAACAAAACGGCTGGTGGATGGGGTAGCATAAGAAATACTTATATCTTGGGCCATGGGAATTCTCTTTGATCCATTGCATGGGTCAATTTTACCTCCATGGAAAGCTGGCAAATACATGGTTCAAGTGCCATCTTCCCCCAAGACCTGGTGGTATCACTAATAAAGCAGGGGATGTTTTCTCAGCGAGTCAGACAAAAGCCTAATAATCATCCCCAAGACCTTCTACCAATCAAACACCGCTCCTTAACAGGTTATATTAAGAAATGAGATTTATTTTCCCACGCAGATCTACAGTGATGGGATTGCTCCTTTCCATGAGATTCAGTGTCTACCTCAATACAATTCAACATACAAACTATTATTTGTTCCTCCTCCAAAATCCTTTTTTTCTATTTCCACACTCCTTTCTGTAGTTACAATCTTTATTTATATGAAATAATATTACTGATTATGATCAAATGAAGTTGGTAAGCCAGTGATTTTCAAAAGAACAGGTGCAAAAAACTTTCACCCATTAGGTGTTGTCTTAATGACTTTAACAAAGTGATCTTAATTTTACATTCTGGAATGACAACTCTCTGTGTTGACTCTGTCTGAACAATCAGGAAGACTTCAGGTTGAGCTCAACTTCTGACTCTAGGAATTGATCCTCCCCTCTTCAACTCTGGAAACTGAATGCCTTTAGAAAAATGAAATCACTGTCAAAACTCACATGAGATTGTCACAATGCGACTACCGTTGTTCATAATGAGCAATATGATAACCATACGGAACATTGGGCTGTCAGTTCATCTTTGTTCCACTGGAAAGCCTCCCTTAGGAATGTAAAAAAAGACTGTAAGACCACTTAGAAAGGATTTGGAACAAGAGCAATTGATGTAACTAACAAGCATAATCTATCCCAAATCAACCAGATGCTATTCTTGGCTGGTATTTCTTTTCTCTTGCCAGGCAATGTTGTAATATAAAACTCCTCAAGTTGCTGTCTCAAATTTTTTGGTGTCTGGGTAAAATCCTAATCTCCCCCAAAAAGACAGTGTCTATACATAGTAAACTCAAACACATCTTGACCTGAGAGGCATCTTCATAAGCACAAGCATTAGAAAAAACCAAGTAGGGCAACCAGAAAACAAAAATATTTTAAATAGAACTGAGATTATATATGTCCTGTTCCTTAGAAACTCAACATCTCCATGAATTCTTTGCACATGCTACTTATATTAAGTCTATGAAGCTTAAACTATAAAGTTTTGTTGTTCTGTAGCTGTTTTCATGACACATATAATTGTACAACTATAAAGAACATTTTCTCTATGCATAAGTATATGCATAAAGCGAAGTACAATTTTTTCAGTTTTATACAAACTAAATTATAGCAAAATCTTTTTCATTCTAAATGTGTGATACTTAGCAAAATGTATGATGTGTAGCTAGTTATTATTCTTCATTTTAAAAGTTATTATTCAAGAAAATAACACACATGAATTCTCTTATATATAAGCAAAAATATGTTAATCATCTGAAATCCCATCACAATAGATAGTCGCAACATTTTAGATTTTGCAGGCCATATAATTTCTGTCTTAATAACTTAACTCTAACATTGCGCCATGAGAGCTGCTGAAGACAATACATAAAAAAATGGATATGGCTGTGTTCCGATAAAACTCTATTTGCAAAAACAGGTAGTGGGCTGGAATTGGACTACAAGCAGTAGTTTTCCAACCCCAGTATATACATTTGCAGAATTTTTTTATATGTAAATACACATTTGTGCAAACACTCACATGTATATATGAATGTATATGTATATATTTTATGTATATGATTACAAATATATATTATATATTCATATATACATGTGTATATGTATGTATATGTGTATGCATATGTGTTTATGAAAAAAAATTTAGGAAAATCTATTATCCATGGGGCTTTATAAGATCAGGTTTGCCTTTGAAAGTATATTTATTTATGAATGAAGGTATCATATTTAAAAGCTGCAAAAATATTTACTGAATAACCATATCAGAATTTATTTTCCCAGTTCATTGACTTTTAAATTTTAATTTATTGTTTTACTTTATAAATGATGCTGAGATGTATATCCTTGTTTATCCTTTTCTGAGCATCTTATTCCAGTAGAGTAATTCCCCACAAGTAGAATTATGTGGTGAGAAAATAGTATATGAGTGGGCAAATTTCCCAATCCTCTAATCAACATAAGTATTAGGTTCTAGGTTGTTTTCCAAATTGATATTTAAAAGGTAAAATGACATTTGTATTTCTCGTTGCTTTGATTAAATATAATTATATATTGTCTTTCTTTTTCTGAGCATGTACATTGGAAGCAGGGAGAGGGTTCATCTTTTTTTATTCATTTGTAAAATTACCAGGTATTTCCATTGCAAGAAATAGAAACCTGCACATTTGGCTCAAAGAGATGTTTTATGGATGGTAGAGAAAGGAGGAAGAATTGTTATTATAAGGAGACATTCAACATATAATCCCATTTCTTTGCAGGCCACACAGCAGAAATAATGAGACTTCAGGAAGCCTGTCTCTTTCTCTCATAATGGATGGATCTCTTTTCTGTGTCTGTCTACCCATTTTTCTCTCTACAGATTAGTTTTCTTAGCAAGGTCTTGTTCCTCCGCCTACAATGGTAACAGTGACATGATAATAGTAGGAATACTTACATAATGGTTACGAATGTTGCTAGGCACAGTTTAAATTCTTTTCACAAAGTAATTTATTTAATCTTCACAACTATCCTATGAGGTAGGGACTATTATGTTCCCCAAAGATGAGGAAACCAAGGCATGAAGAAGTTAAGTGCCTCATTTAAAGTCACACAGGTCATAAGCCATACAGGATAGATTCTGTATCCTAAATCTGATAGATGGTAGTCCGGCTCCAGAAACTTGTACTTTCCCACCAAACTAACTCTTCTGTTCAGGTGTGGTTGGGGTAACCAAGACACTAATTTTGGCTTCAAGTCTGCACAGTCATATAGCTTGTGAGCTCCTGAAAATTTTTGTTTGACTTATTCTCTAATTCTCAATTCTAAATTTCCAAAAAAAGAGAATATGATTGGCTTATCTTGATTCAGGAGTTGAGGCAAATCCAGTCATCTGTGGTCAAGTAGACAACATTATACATCTTTTAGTTACACATCTCAGGCTATGTGAAGTATTTTCTAATCCTATAGTATTCCCTAATTTTTTTTCACATAACAACATACAAAGAAATCATAATACTCTTATGGTCCACTGGAGTAAAACATGAGGCCCCTTGCAGCTGTCTACATTAGACCCTGCCCAGTGTCCTAGGAGATCAATATCTCAGCCCACCAGTAAACCCAACATGATACACCAGAGCTTGACAGTACACTGGTTAGGAAGCTCTGTTTCAAGATTGGGGTGGAGAGAAGGGGAACAGATTAAAAGAGAAATTATTGCAACTATTACAATAAAATATGTATCCTCTATCAAATATGTAGCTAAATGTTTCTAGGATTATCATATGTCTTGTTTTTACTTTGAACATAAAATTTATTCCTCATGGAGAAATTTTTCTTTATTTTAATGTGGCAAAACCTATTCATCTTTTATAGACTAGAAGCAAAGAATAATTATTCACCTAAATGTCTTCTAATATGTCCAAGTTATTATTATACATTTAGTCTATATTAGGAAGAACAAAGGCACACAATAGGTGGAGAAGCAGTATGGTGTCTGTCATCTCAGCTCTGGTCTGCGGTGACAAGAAGTGACTCCAAAGGGGCTGGCAGCCTGGTGCTTTGTTTTCAAGAAGCTCCCAGTTCACTGACAGTGGCAGCTCTTGGGTTTCTGAGGGTAGAAAAGCTCTCCAGCAGCTTGGGAGCCTGCTGAGTACCAGAGATGTGAGAAACAAAACCCCCACCTACCCTTTCCATGGGGCTCCAAGTTTCTTAGGGGTTGATTTTTATCTGAAATCTTGCTCCTTCTTGTTCTACTCTGCAACTTCTTCCTGTGGAATATCTGGTAGATTCTGGCAATTCTCCCTCTGAATTACAATCTGTATTTTTTTCATCTAAAACTCTTCCTATTTTCTGAGATCATCAATGTCTCTAGTAATCCATCTTGGCCCACCTCCAATTCTGCTCTCAATTTCAAGTATATTTTGTAGTAATATTTAAAGTAGTGATTTAATTGTATTCATTCTCAAAAATACCAGGTCAATAATCCTATCATCAATTATTGAATAATTTATTCTTTAACCATGAATCTTAAATGTTATTTATTTTATATGGTAAAATTTACATGAATATAAACTTATTTCTATGCATTTTTATTTTCAATTCCAGTCCACTGATCTACTTACTTATTATGGCTCCAATAGCATACCTTTACATTTATTGTGGTTTCATAACATTGATATATTTTAAAACCAGTCTCTATCCATTACCAGTTATTTTTTCAAATATTTTCTGATAATTATTATGTATTTGTAATTATGAGTAGGCTCATAGTGATTCAGAGTAACACACTAAATTTACTCTACTTTCAATAACAAAACAAAGTTCACTTAAGGAAGACAAATATTTTTACAAAAGTGAGCATCCCATAGAGATATATGATTTGCTTCTCCATTTACTCAATTATCATCATATATATAGTTCAGGAAAATGTTGTGGTTTGGATAAAGTATTATTGTTAAACTCATCTATTAAGTTTATTCTTAACTATTTTACATTTTGATGCATTATGCAGCTATTGGCACTGATGACATTATTGTGACTTTATTATTTTCAGGCCTAGGGCTAAGTGCTATTCTAGCTCTTCTGAAAGAATTTAGGCAAGTTCTTTATTTCTGTATTTTGTAATTTTTTAAAAATAGAATATGACTTACTTTGCCCATGAAATTATGTGGATTGACATTATTGGAAGCAGAAGATTAGTTATTTGGCAACTTTCTAAATCACTTCCATAACTATTGGCTGCTTCAGGATGTTTATCAAAAATTATTTCTATAGTGCATAGAAAATCATCCATGTCCTCCAGATTTTGAAAAAATATTAGCTTAATTATAAGTACATATTGAAATAGTTAGTTATTTAATTCATGAATATTTATTATGATGATTCGTTTCTCACTTCTAATTTTCTGATTTTGTGTGTGTGTGTATTTTCACACAGACCACTCCATTTTCTATTTACTTATTTTTAGTTGGACTATTTGGTGGTGTATGTGCTTCAGTATGTGTTTCATTTGTCTGTTAAGACATTTTTGCTTTAGGTTCAGGTTTTCATTTCTCAATAATTTTATTTGTAAGTCATTCCCTTCTCTTGTTTTCTTCATATTTTTTTACAAACATTTCATTTTGCCTTTTAATATAATGTCTTGATTCAATATTATAATTTATTTATGTTCACTGTCTTTTAGAAAGAAAAACTTTTACACTTATGAAATTTCTTCTACATACAGTTTGGCCACAGTCTTTACGTTTTGATGAGGATTGTAAACATTGCCATCTTTACTAAACCAATAATTTAAGATTTGATTCAAGAATTATTTAGGAGAATTTTCATTTAATTAAAGTTTTTGCTTTTACTTTTTTTATCTGTAGAAATTTATGAAGTACATGACAAGTTGGGCTACGTGTATATAATGGGTAGTGACAAAGTCAAGGTAATTAGGGTGACATATCCATAATGTGATACATTTTTGTTTAACCATAGTCCCCCTAATACTCTGCTATCAGACACTGAATTCATTCCTTCTCTCTAACTGTATGTCTGTACCCTTTAACCCATTACTCTTCATCTTCTCTCATACCTACAACCCACCCTTCTCAGAGTCTGTCCTCTATTATGTCACCCTCTACCTGTATGTTATCTGATTTTTTAACTCTCAAATGAGTGTGAACAATGTGATATATCTTTTGGGATGTGGCTTATTTCACTTAAGATGATGACCTCCAGTTCCATCCAGGTTGCTTCAAATGACAAGACTTCATTTATTTTCAATGGTTGAATAGTATTTCATTGTGTGTATGTGTGTGTGTGTGTATAGATCATATTTGCTTTATCCATTCATCCATTGATGTACACTTAGATTGATTCCATATCTTTGCTATTGTTAATAGTGCTGCAATAAACATGCAAGGGCAGGCATTTCTTTGATATATTAATTTCATTTCCTTTAGTGGGATTGCTGGATCAAATCATAGTTTTGTTTTTAGGTTTTTAAGAAATCTCTGTACTGTTTTCCATGTGGCTGTACTAGTTTATAATCCCACAAACAGTGTGTAAGAGCTCCCTTTTCTCAGCATCCTCAACAATATCTGTTTGTTTTCTTTTTGATGATAGTCATTCTCACTGGGGTAAGATAATATCACATTGTAGTTTTGATTTGCATTTCTCTGATGATTAGTGATGTTCAGCATTTGTTCATATGCTTATTTGTATATTTTATTTTAAGAAATGTCTGCTCATATTTTGCCCACTTTTTAATAAGATGTTTTCTGTTAAGTTATTTGAGCTCTTTGTATATTCTAGATCAGGGGTCCTCAAACTTTTTAAACAGGGGGCCAGTTCACTGTCCCTCAGACCGTTGGAGGGCCAGACTATAGTTTAAAAAAAACTATGAACAAATTTCTATGCACACTGCACTTATCTTATATTGAAGTAAAAAAACAAATGGGCAACAACACCCACATGTGGCCCACGGGCCGTAGTTTGAGGATGGCTGTTCTAGGTATTAATGCTCTATCAGAGGAATAGTTTGCAAATATTTTCTCACATTCAGGAAATTGTTCCTTCATTATGTTGATTGTTTCTCTGGCTGTGTAGAAACTTTGTAGTTTAATTAAGTCTCATTTGCCTACTTTTTTGATTGCCTGTGGTTTTGCAGTCTTAGTCATAAATTCTTTGCTTAGACCCATGGCTATAAAGGTTTTCCCTAGGCTTTTGTCTAGTATTTTTATAGTTTTTGGTCATACATTTAAGTTTCTAATCAACTCTGAGTTGATTTTTATATGTAATGAGAGATAGGGGTAGAGTTTTCTTCTTCTACATGTGGCTATCCAATTTTTCCCAGCACCATTTATTGAAGAGGGTAACTTTTTCCCTATGTAATTTTTTGTTGGCTTTGTCAAAGATCAGTTCTCTGTAAATACATGAATTTATCGCTGGGTTCTCTATTCTGTTCCATTAGTCTTTGTGTATGTTTTTATACCAATACAATACTGTTTTGGTTACTATAGCCTTGTATTATATTTTGAAGTCAAGTAATATGATGCCTCTAGCTTTGTTCTTTTTGCTTAGAATTGCACTTACTGTTAAGGCACTTTTTTTGTTCCATATAAATTTTAGGATTTTTTTCTAATTCTGTGAAGAATGATGTTAATATTTTGATATTGATTGCTTTGAATCTGTGGATTTTCTTGGGCAATATGTTCATTTTAATGATATTATTTTTCTGATACATGAGCAGAGATGTGTTTCTACTTGTTTGTGTCATCTGCAACTTATTTCATCAGTGTTTTGTAGTTTTCCTTATAGACATCTTTAATCCCCTTGGTTAAACTTATTCCTAGGTATTTTATTTTATTTTATTTTTTTGTAGCTATGACAAATGGGATTGGTTTCTTTCTCAGCTAGGTCATTAATGGTGTATGAAACACTACTGATTTTTGCACATTGATTTTGTGTACTGACATTTTACTGAATTAATTTAACAAATCTGAGAGTTTTTGTTAGAGTCTTTAGGTTTTTCAAAGTATAAGATCATATTATCAGGAATAAGGAGCAGTTTGACTTTCTCATTTCCAATTTGGATATCTTTCATTTCTTTTTATTGCCTTATTTCTCTGGGTAAGACTTCCAGTACTATGTTGAATAGGAGTGGTGAAAGTGAACTTTCTTTTCTTGTTCCAGTTCTTAGAGTAAAAGGTCTTAACTTTTTTCCCTTTCATTATGATATTACCTGTCGGTTTCTCATATATGACCTTTATTATTTTGAAGTATGTGCCTTCTATGCCTAGTTTGTTGAATGTTTTTATCATGAAAGATTGTTAAACTTTATCAAATGTCTTTTCTGTGTCTACTGAGATGATCCTATGTTTTTTCTTCCTTCATTCTCTTGGTGTGATGTATCACGTTTATTTATTTGCATATCTTGAAGCATTCTTGAATCCCTGGAATAAACCTTACTTGATCATGATGTATTATCTTATTGATATGTGGTTAAATTTGGTGTAATAGTATTTTGTTGAGGATTTTTATGTCTGTTCATCAGAGGTACTGGCCTGTAGTTTTCTCTTTTTCTTGTGTCCTTGTCTGGTTTTAATATCAGGGTGATACTGGCATCATAGAAAGAGTTAGGGAGAATTCCCTCTTCTTGGACTCTTTTGGAATAATTTTGGAAGGATTAGTATTAGGGTTTTGGTTTTGGTTTGGTTTGGTTTTTGTATATTTGGCGAAATTTGACTTTGAATACAGAAAGTCCTGAGCTTTTCTTCTTTAGGAGATGGTTGGTTATGGATTTAATCTAGCTATTGATCTGTTCAGGTTTTCTATATCTTCCTGCTTCAATCTTTGTAGCTTGTAGGTTTCCAGGAATATATCCATTTCCTGTAGGTTTTTCAGTTTATCAGCATCTACAGGGTGTCCCAAAAGTCTCCATACAAAGGAAATCTTGTAAATTTTGTAATGAATATTTTCTAAATAAAGGTACATTTAGCTACAGTTTCCCACTTTCCCTAGGTATGTGACTTTTGGGACATCCTGTAGAATGTTCATAATGGTCTCTGATGATATTTTGTATTTTTGTTATATCAGTTGTAATGTCTCTTTTTTCATTTCTAATTTTGTATGCTTGGGTCTTCTCCTTTTTTTATTTAGTCTGACTAGAAATTTATCAATTTTGTTTATCTTTTAAAAGAAATAACTTTTGATTTTGTTGATCTTTTGTGTTATTTTTTACATCTATTTCATTTGGTTTTGCTCTGATCTTTATTATTTCCTTTCTTCTGCTAATTTTGGGATTCATTTATTTCTCTTTTTCTAGCTCCTTTAGGTACATTGTTAGATTGTTAATTTATAATCTTTCTACTTTTTTGATGTAGGCATTTATTGATACAAACTACTCCTTTAGCACTGCCTTTCCTGAATCCCACAGGTTTTGGTATGTTGTGTTTCCATTTTCATTTTTTTCTAGAATTTTTTTTTCATCTTAATTTCTTCATTTACTCAATGGTCATTCAGAAGCATATTGTATAATTTTCATGTATAATTTCTGAAGTTTCTCTTGGTATTGTTTTCTGTTTTATGTAATTGTAGTTTGAGAATATACTTGATATGATTTTGATTTTTTAAAAATTCTTGGAGATATGTTTTATGGTCTAGCAGATCTTCTATCCAGGAAAATGTTCCATGTGCTAATGAAAAGAATGTATATTCTGCAGTTATTGGATTAAATGTTCTGTAAAAGTCTATTAGGCCCATTTGGTCTAAAGTCAAGTTTAAATCCAATGTTTATTTGCTGATTTTCTAGATGATCTGTCTAATGTTAAAAGTGGGGTGTTGACATCCTCCACTATTGTATTGCTGTGTCTCACTTTTTACATGTAGTAATATTTGCTTTATGAATCTGGGTGTTCTAGTATTAGATGCATATATATTTAGTATTCTTATATCTTCTTGATTAGGATATTATCATTATATAATGACCTTTCACTGCTTTGGTTAAGTATATTTCTAGGTATTTTATTTTCTTTGTAGCTATTGTAAATAGGACTGAGTTCTTGATTTGACCTCAGTTTATAGAAATGCTATTGATTTGTGTATATTAATTTTGTAATCTGCACATTTACCAAATTTATTTATCAATACCAGGAATCTTTTGGTAGAGTTTACAGGGTTTTCTAGGTATAATATCATCAGAAAAAAAAAAATGGTTTGACTCTTCTTTCTCAATTTGGATGCCCATTGTTTATTTCTCTTTCCTGACTGCTCTGGCTAGAATGTCCAGTATTATGTTGAATTGAAGTGGTGACAATGGATATCCTTGTCTTGTGCCAGTTCTTAGGGGGAACATTTTCAATCTTTCCCCATTCCATATGATATTGGCCATGGGTTTGTCATATATGGCTTTTATTATTTTAAGGTGTATTCCTTCTATGCCAAGTTTATTAAGGGTTTTTATCATGATGTGGTGCTAGATTTTATCAAATGTCTCTGCTGCATCTATTGAGTTGATCATATGATCTTTGTTGTTAACACTATATGGTAAATCTTACATCAAGGTATCAATAAAAAGGAAGGATTAAAAATTTTAAATGAAAAAAAAAAAAAACTAAGCAAAGTGCTGGAAATATTTCCATGAATATTTGCAGTTTGTTTCTTAGCTCCAGAGACTAGATAACAGCAGAACCATTTTGTGTACTCAATTAATATGTTTCAAAATGAAGTCCGTCAATTTATAAAATCTCCTATTTAAGTCAAACTAATTAGGCAATTTTTATCACCTTAAAAATTTTACACCAACGGATAACTGACACCATCACACTTTCTTTACCTGAGTACATTTGGATCTTTCTTTCCATTTTATAAACCCCAGCTATGTGTTCAACATTGGATGAAAATGAACTTATGCTATTATATAAAAATAGCATATTATATAAGCAATTATATAATTATGTAAAAATTGCTTTGTTCATATTGAGTCTGATCAGCAAACTTTATCTAGAATTTCCTTTTGTCACTAGTAAATATATATATGTATATAGATATATAAATATGTATATATATATACTTTAAATTAACTCAATTTCTCAATATTGCTTTCCTGTATTCTTACAACTACTTATTAAGTAGTCGCTTTTGTTCCACCTTGGGCTTCCCATAGTCTCTTTTCAAAAGAACAACTACATAAAGGGCTGATAACTAGAATCTATATAGAACTCAGGGAAATTAGCAAGAAAAAAATCAAACAATCCTATCAAAAAGTAGGCAAAGGACATGAACAGAAACTTTTCAAAAGAAGACAGAATAATGGCCAAGAAACATATGAAAAAATGCGCAACATCGCTAATCATCAGAGAAATGCAAATCAAAACCACAATGAGATATCACTTATCTCCAGTGAGAATGGCCTTTATCAAAAAGTCCCATAACAATAAATGTTGTCATGGATGTGGAGAGATAGGAACACTCCTACACTGCTGGTGAGACTGCAAATTAGTACCTCTGTGAAAAGCAATATAGAGATTCCCTTAAAGAGACACAAGTAGATCTACCATTTGATCCAGCAATCTCATTACTGGGCATCTACCCAAAGGAACAAAAGACATTCTATAAAAAAGACATCTGCACTTGAATGTTTATAGCAGCACAATTCACAATTGCAAAGATATGGAAACAACCCAAGTGCCCATCAATACACGAGTGGATTAATAAAATGTGGTATATGTATACCATGGAGTACTATTCAGCTCTAAGAAACAATGGTGATATAGCACCTCTTGTATTTTCCTGGATAGAGCTGGAACCTATTCTACTAAGTGAAGTATCCCAAGAATGGGAAAATAAACACCACATATACTCACCAGCAAACTGGTTTTACTGATCAACACCTAAGTGGACATATAGGAATAACATTTATCGGGTGTTGGGCAGATGGGAGGGGGGAAGAGGAGATAGGTAGATACATATATAATGAGTGCGATGTACACCATCTGGGGGATAGACACACTTGAAGCTCTGATTTCAAGTGCGGGGAGGAGGGGGCCAAGGCAACACACATAACCTAAACATTTTTACCCGCTTAATATGCTGAAATAAAAATAAAATAAAATAAAATAAAAACAATGAGATATCATTTAACTCCAGTGAGAATGGCTTTTATCAAAGTCTCAAAACAATAAAAGCTGGTGTGGATGCAGAGAGATAGCAACACCGGTACACCGCTGGTGGCACTGCAAACTAGCACAAACTCTATGGGAAACAGTCTGGAGATACCTCAAAGAACTAAAAGTACAAATACAATTTGATCCAGCAATCTCACTACTGTGTATCTACCCAAAGGAAAAAAAAAGACATTCTATAAAAAAGAAGTACACGAGAATGTTTATAGCTGCACAATTCACAGTTGCAAAGATGTGGAAATAACCCAAGTGCCCATCAATACATGAGCGGATTAATAAAATATGGTATATGTATACTACAGAGTACTATTCAGCAATAAAAAAAATGATCAACTACCTATTGTATTATCCTGGATGGAGCTGGAGCCCATTCTTCTAAGTGAAGTATCACAATAATGGGAAAACAAACACTACATATACTCACCATTAAATTGGTACTAATTAATCAACACTAATGTGCACATATGGGAAGTAACATTCACAGAGTGTTGGGAAGGTGGTATTGGGGAGGAGGGGATGAGTAAATCCACACCTAATGGATGAGTTGCACGCTGTGTAGGGGATGGGCACACTTATTGAGCAGTGCAAAGGAAATTCATGTAACCAAATCATTTGTACCGCCATAATATTCTGAAATAATAAATAAATAAATAAAATAATAATTTATAATCATTCCATATTGTTTTAAAAATGGTAACATCCTACTTGGTCTCATTATTTACTGTTCTAGTAACTGTGGAAGATATAATGATAAAATAAATAAATGGAAAAAATAAAATTAAAAAACTAACAACTACAATTATCTTTTTGATCAGAAGATTACATTTTCTAAAGTTTCATTGCTGTCTTTCAGTCTTTACACTATTTATTGCCTCGGTCTAAATCTTTTTTCTTCCTATGACCACAAAAGTAGCTAATTTCCTCACATCCCTCATGTCTTTGCTTAATTTTACCCTTTTCAATAAGGCCCACTCTGATGTTTTTAATACTACACCCTGCTCCCTGATGCTAGCATTTCTAATCTCCTTTACTTTGCTCTTTTTTTTTCCTATAGCATGTAGTACCTTCTGATGTGTTATATGTATTAATGATTTACTGGCTTACTCTCCTTGCTTGAATATAAGCAGCAGGTCAGGTATCTTCATCCCTTTTCTTCACTGAGGAATCCCAAGCACTAGTTTATTTCCTTCCACATAGTATGCGCTCAATAAATATTTGTTAAATAATTAAATAACGGTAAGATTTTCAACGCACCTAGAAAAATTCATTCTTAAAATATGACATTGGGAAAAGAAGTAGCCAAAATTCACTATCATAACTTAAAAGTTCAAATACAAACATTTAAGCAAGTAAAAAATAAAAAAAAAAAGAATTAAACAACCATGATTTGAGATGAGCCCTTCTCCCCCCTACAACACTCACCATATCCATTAGTTGTGAGTTTACCCACCCCCAAATCATGTCATAACATGATTGTTGTTATGTCATATGTCAATATGTCATTGTCATATGTCAATTGTCATAACATGTAACCAAAATGTTTGTACCCCCATAATTTCCTGAAATTAAAAAAAAAAAATTAAACAGCATTCAGACCTATGAGGCACAATGAAACAAACGTGTTATTCATTTATGGACTGTTACATGGGGTGATGGCATGAGCTTCAAGGACACTCCTCAGCCCTGGCTGGTATTAATCTGAGCACAGATAAGCCCTAATACAATAGTATACCCAACTGTACAATTTTATATTGAATAGGCAGTCATAAGCTTGCATTTAAAACAAATAAAAACACTGTAGAACTATAGATTTCCTAATGGAGGCCACATTTTTATCAATTCAGATTTAGATATGAAGAGTGCAGGTAAATTTTTTTCCTGAGGTCTTTAGAAGACCATATTGACTCAGACACATTGATAAACAGATTATGTAACTCCAATATGTCAAAATATGGCAAATGACGCATTTGAGAGTGTTTGCTTTAAAATTGCAAACTGCCAAAAATGTTAAAAATAAATATGAATCAAATAATTACAAAAGTTTTTTTTTTTTTTAATTGCCTACAGTAATAACAGACATAATGATGCTTGCTGTCACTACAGTAACATGGGATATTTAAGAACACCTTCCACACCCAAATCTTCAAAAGCTAGTTTAAAATTCAGGCAGTGATGCTCAACTCTGTAGGTGTTGGCCTGTGTACTTTGTCTACAGGAGCACATCACAATCAATGGCTTTCAGGGAGCCAAGTATACTAGTTCCCTCATCCTTAGGGTGATTCTGATGCATATGTTTTACACATTTCTCAGAGTTCTCTCTATAGGATAAAGTTCCTGCTGGCTTAAAATAACACTCCCTTTGTTGTCTGCTCGTATCGTCCAGGTATCACTTGCTCATTTCTCTACAGATGATACAAAGGGTGAGATGGAGAAGTCAGAATTATTTTGTTGTATGGCCAGGCGCGGTGGCTCACGCCTGTAATCCTAGCTCCCTGGGAGGCCGAGGCGGGCGGATCGTTTGAGCTCAGGAGTTCGAAACCAACCTGAGCAAGAGCGAGACCCCGTCTCTACTATAAATAGAAAGAAATTAATTGGCCAACTAATATATAGAGAAAAAATTAGCCGGGCATGGTGGTGCATGCCTGTAGTCCCAGCTACTCGGGAGGCTGAGGCAGGAGGATTGCTTGAGCCCAGGAGTTTAAGGTTGCTGTGAGCTAGGCTGACACCATGGCACTCACTCTAGCCAGGACAACAAAGTTAGACTCTGTCTCAAAAAAAAAAAGAATTATTTTGTTATTATAAGGTTCTTACACACTTTGTGAAGCAGTACAGTGTTATTTGAATGTTATTGGACATCAATTACTTGTAAATGTATACTGTAAACAATAAAATAACAACTAAAAATTTAAAAAATGTACAGCTGTTAAAAGAGAAAATGAAATCATGTAAAATGATTAAAACACAAAAGGTACAAAAATAATGGAAGACAAAAAGAGAAACAACAAGGACAACACATAGAAATAGTAACAAATATGATGGATATTAATCCCATTGTATCAATAATCCTTTTGAACATCAATAGTTTAAATAAACTAGCTAAAAGACAGAGATGGTCAGGATGGATCAATTATATGTTGTCTATAAAAATCCACTTTAAATATAAAAACACATATAGATTAAAAGTAAATAGAGAAAGTTAGGTGATGCTAAGAAGACTAATCAAAATAAAATGGGAGTAGCTATAATAATTTTAGAGCAGATTTCAGAGCACAGAAATTCATCAGGGATAAAGAGGGGCATTACACAGTAAAAAAGGGGTTAATTCTCTAAGAAGACATAACAATTCTTAACATGTATATGCCTAACAAAAGAACATCAAAATACAGGAGGCAAAAACTGATATAACTGTGAAGAAAAATACATAAACCCACTATTATAGTTGGAGATATCAACACCCCTCTATCAGAAATGAACAAACACAGCAGGCAGAAAATTAGTAAGGACAGAGTCGAACTCAACAACACCATCAATCAACTAGATATGATGGACATCTGTAGACTACTTTATCCAAAAATAAGAGAATGCACATTCTTCTCTAGTTCACATGGTACATTCACCAAGATAGGCCACATTCAGGGCAATAAAACACACCCTGACAAATTTTAAAGGATAGAATCATACAATGTCTGCTCTTAGACCACAATGGAATGAAACTATAAATCAGTAAAAGAAATATAGATTGAAAATCCCAAATTACTTGGAGATTAAACACCATTTCTAAATAACACATGGGTTCTCATTATTACCAGATCGACAATCTGATGACTTGTTTCTCGGTTCTGATAATGAGGATTAATGTTGAGATTCAGAAGTAGCTCTGAACAGAAAGCTCTAATTTTGCTTCTTTCCTATTTATATTAAATTGGTTCAAATGTTACACATGATTACAACTTCCTAGCTCTCTTTATGTATCACTCAATTTTTAGCATATAGTGAGATATTGTTATTGCAATCCTTACAGCTTTGCGACATTACATTGGCAGAAGTGTTTCTTTGCTGAAATATTAATAAAGTCATCAACCTTTATTTTTCTTATTGAACATGTTTAAATGTAATTGGATCATAAAAGAATAAACTCTAGCATATGTTCTCATTATTTTTTACAAATATATATTCAAGTATTTTTATCATTTCAATACATTCAAAGTGTTACCATTCTACAAGGATGCTAGTTTTTAATAACATAAATTTATACTTATTTTAAAGAAAAAAATATTTTTCTAATCTGGCTAGTGTTTTAATTCAACACGCCTGTAGAAAATATTGTCCTTCTTCAAATAACTTCCTTGCTAACTAGGAAACATTTTTCCCTAAAGAGTAAGAAAACAACAGAGAGGTCTAGGCACAGTGGCTCATGCCTGTAATTCTAGCACTTTGGGAGGCTAAGGCAGTTGGATTGGTTGAGGCCAGGAGTTCAAGACCAGCCTGAACAAAAGCAGGACCCTATCTCTACAGAAAATAGAAAAAATTAGCTGGGTGTGGTGGGGCACACACCTGTAGCCCCAGCCACTTGGGAGGCTGAGGCAGGAGGATCACTTAAACCCAGGAGTTTGAGGTTGCAGTGAGCTATGATAATGTCACTGCACTCTAGCTTGAGTGACAGAGTAAGTGTCTGTCAAAGAAAGAAAGAAAAAAAGAAAGAAAGCAACAGAAAGAGAAAATGTCATAATCTATAAACTTTCTCAGCAGCTGATATTTCAGATATACATTATTTTACATGTTGTTTATATAATTTAGTTTAAATCCGAGAAGGATTTAACACTATAATTAAAATTATAATATTGAGAAAGCCAAAAGCATATACATTTGAATAAAATGGAAGGGAAAAGAGAAATGAGAGACTAACACTCATATCCTTAACCCAGGTTTTTAAAGAGCAGCCTCACAGCATTGATTCCTTGTACTCTAAACAGCAGCAGCAGCAGCAGCAGCAATGCAGCCATGCAACTAAGTATGAAATGAACATGATTTCCAGGTGGCCTTCAACAATGGAACAGAATTAAGTGACAGTTTAAATTTTCCAGGAAGTGAAACATTTCTCAAATAAGAAGTCTATACAATTGAAATTCTGCCTGCACAGCTAGGAAGGGAAGATTTGAAATGGATAGCTACCTAGTACCACTACCATAAAGCATTCCAACATTTTTTTAAATGAGCAAACTAATGATAATGAAACTAATTTTACCACATCACCCTGGGAGAAGAAGATTTTCTATTAATATAAACTTTTGCTATTAACAGTTAGGATATTCCAAAACTATTTACTATTAAGAGATAAGCACAATGAGAAAGGTAGGTTTTAATATACAGCAGAGAATGTGCAAATAAAACCAGTGATATAACAGTATCCCAGTATAATAGCATTTGCAACAGTCAACTTTATAGTTAAGGTTACAACTCAATTTCATATCTCTGTTTTACTTGCTCGTAAAAACTTGGTGGAAAGTTCTTCAACATTAAAACTTTTCATACTTGGTCTCCATGTAAATATAAATGATAAACATGAACGTTTTTCATTTTTAATAAAGGATTTTTTCTTTTCCTTTCTCCAAGGACAATTCTGTCACACAAGTACTCTGACTAATAGAATGAACAATGGAGAATTTAAAATGCATGAATCTCCTAATTAAACTTCAAACATTCATTATGGACCCTTTTCTCTTAAACAACACCTGGAGTTCAGGGACTCTAAAAGCTGACAAAGCAGTAGTCCTCTGAAAAAAAATCTCAGTCCCAAAAACCAATCTAATCACCTGAAACTTAGTCACTACAGAGGTGCTGAATATGATTACAGGAGGTTTAGTGGGCTTAGATCACAGTACATACTCTACTAAAATCATATAAAATTGTATTTTTGCTAACAGATCTGCCGTGGAATATTCCTATTTGTATTACAATTTAAATTTTTTTTCTGAATGTCATAATTTTATCATTTTTTTTATTAATATGTAATAGTTGCACATATTTTGGGAGTACATGTAATATTTTGACACCTTTATACAAGTGCAAAGACCAACTCAAGGTAATTGGGCTATCCATCAATTGGGATAGGGGGTGTAGGCACTCTAGCAGTTTAGAAAACAAGGTAATAATACTACCCACATAACAAAAACTATAGGTAAGGTAAAAAGAACTATAGAGACTTTGGAATCTGATATTTCCTGATATTCCCGGATTCAAGTCCTCTGTTTTTGTTGTTGTTGTTTGTTTGTTTGTTTGTTTTTGCTTGATTTGAATGATATTAGTCAACTTCTTCTAGAAGTTGGCACTTCTTATAGATAAAGCACAAGTGAAAACGTATAAAGAAAGATCTAAAAACCAGTTTGGGACCCATCATCCTGAGAAAAGCAGCAGCATTAGGAAGTAATAATAGGTATCATTTATTGAATATTTATTCTGTGCTAAATGCTAATACATGCATTATTTCACTTCATCCTCACAACTCTGAGTTCTTACAACCAATTTTAGACACAAGGATCATGAAGTTTAGAGAAGTGACATCACTTGACCAAGGTCACAGTATCTGGCACATGGAAGAATTTGGACTTGAACCCAGGTCTTCTTTAGTTGAAATCAAAAGCTCTTAGCCACTACTCTAACCTTCCTTCTCAGTGAAGATCGTGAAAGTTGCAATAGTATGGTGCTGAAGACACAGGAGCAGCTCCAGCGCATCAGGAGAGCCCTCTTTGGACCTACACTTTACTGGGGAGAATAGGCAGCATTTGAAAAAAGAGAGGTGCTGCCTAGATTCACTTGGAAACTAAGCCAGGCAGAAAGCCAGCAGAAGGGTGATGTCTTGTAACTGGCACAGGCCAAAGAAGAAGCTTGGACAAAGCGTTGGTGGAAGTCACGGAAAGTTACCATCAGCTCTCCTGAGTGGAAGCATGATTGACAGGAAGCCCCTGCAGCTGCTTTTCTGACTCCACCACGGCATTCACACCCATGAACTGTTCCCAGCCAATGTTAAGTGCTTCAGAGTCACCAATGCAAGCAGGCTTATTTCTGTGAGACATAGGACTTCTCTGGGAGGCAAGTTTGGCTTGTAGACTCCCATTGGCCTGGCTGACACCACTCAGAACTATGCTGTAGTCTGACAAGCCTCATTCCTCTTTCTCTCCTTCAGTGGGTACAGATATACAAAGACCAGTGATTCTTATGACTATCAGTTCATCGCCTCACTATTTTCACTGTATGAAGAATGTCTTGGCCAAAAGCAATGATAGTTGTGATACCATTGCAATAAGTTAAAGCATGCAATAGGCCTAACTTGGCACTGTTGTAGGTAAAACACTTTTTCACTTAGAAAAAAAGGGTTGCCTGTCTATAGGTATGACACCTTAAGATGTAGTAATAAATCTATGACTCAACATTTGAAAACTGGACTTTGACAATTGGGCCATAATCCATACTGTTGGGCTTATTCACTATGCCCCCTGGTTACTTTATTATGAACCCATTGAGCAAACACTGGGATAACTGGGGAAAGAAGCCAAGTGACATTTAGAGAACAAATAATCTTAACCACATAAAATTGAGCATTTCCTCCACAGTGGGAATATTTGCATGTATTCACAGGTATCCTCATACTCTGGGCCCATTCTGAGAGACTGAACCACATGACACTTCCCTAAATTTCTTTGTCGCCAATTCTCTCATTCTGCTTTATCAAACCCTTGACCATCCAAGGAATTCATTAAGCATGGCTCATTAATCAGTGTATATCTGTATTTCAAGATACTCTTCCAGGCAGGGTGGGAAAATAGATGTGCTACTTGACTGGAATGACTTCTGTTTCCCATTGTCTTTCTGCTGCTAGTGTGCCCCTCCCTCTCATATTCTGACTGAAGTGTATTGTGGTATTTCATTCCTGTACATTATTAGGATATGAGGGGATTGTCTATAACCTTGGCTCATTTTCTCCTCCTTGATAACTGATCATGAGTGTTCAGGCAAGGGTCGTGGCAAAGCAAAATTATGTCTGTATGCCCTCATCCAAATTCCTGGGGTATCAATTTTCCCCAAATGATTCCTATCTTTCACATAAGAGATATGGAAAGATTTTGAATTCAACAACTCACAGCTACAGACAGATTTGAATTTTGAGTTTGCATTTCAGATATCTCAGCCCAGTGGCTACAATTGATATGAGATTCTTATCACCCAGACGTGAACATTCCATGATTTTCTATCTTTGCCTTGAATGTAAGACTTTTTGCTTGTCATCACTTTTTATGTAAGCTGTCCAGTACAGTTAGAAGAAACCAGCTCACCCTACAATCCTTTAATTTCTCATGTCATTCATATCAGAATGTGTAGTGATTAAGAGAATGCACTCTAGAGTCAAACTGCTAAAATTTGAATACTATCTCTGTTACTAAGTAGGTGTGGGGCCATGGTCAAGGTATTAAACATCTATGGCTCAGTCACCTCATCTTTAAGAGGGAGATAGTAATGAAGATCAATTAAGTAAATTTCTATAAAGTAATAAGAATAGGACCTGGCACTGAGGAAACACTACATAAATATTTAATCTTATCATTTTTCTATGGATTAGCCACTAGTCATGCAAGAGTCATGTCAACATTGGTAATGTTATTCCAGTCTTCATCAGGATTTAATTTATTTGGTTGTTTTATGTTTTTCATCTTAGGCTAACAGAGTCTCATCTCTTGGTATGTGCTGCATTTTCAGAGCCATCGTTCTGAAGCAAGGAAAATAATCTCTCCCATAACCACTTCAATAATTAATTTTATGATCAGTAATTAGTTTTCTTACAAGAAGAGAAACTTATTCTGGCTTATAAATCTAAAAAGATGTGTTTTTGTTGTTGTTATTTATTTTTTAAGATACTGGGTAGCTCACAGAACTGCTGAAGTGGCTGCCAGACCAATCTTGCCAAAGTATAATGCTATCCTCAGCATTCCTGGCACCCTTAGCAGTTCTGTCTGGTACAGATTTTTTTTAATTTATTCAAAAAGTATTCACTGAGCACTTACAAAGTGCCAGCACTTCTGTTCCGGGACTGCAACAGTGATCAAACCTGTCCCTGCTCTTAGGGAACTTAGATTCTAATGGGAAGAGTCAGAAAATAAACACATAGGAATAGACTATAAAATTTGAAGAACAGTTGAATGAAATGGGGAAAGAAGATGCTATCTTATACACTATATATATATATACATATATGCATTGTATCCTGAATTCACTGGGCAGTTTTGAACAAGGGAATATATGATCTAATTAGATTTTAAAAGGATCACTCTGGCTGTGTATGAAGAATTGATTCAAAGGGATGGGTAGTGGGAGTGGCAAGACATGGTTCTTACATTCTTACCGTGTCTAGCCAAGAGGTGATAGTGGCCTCAACTAGACTGGTACAGTCTGAGGTAGAGCCCACTGAACGAGTAGAAGAATGGAGATGCTATTTGCTAAAATGAGAATAAGTAGGGAAAGAGGAAGTTCATGGAAAGGGTAAATTTGCAAAATTCAATATTTTTTTGAGAAGTCACTTAACTAAATACATTATTTATAAAATTGTTGAAATATCAAGTAGGAGGAAATAGGAGTTTGGAAATAAAGGGAGAAATTCCTTCTTAATACATACATACATACATATATATATATATACACACACACACACATATATTTATATGTGTGTGCCATTTCAATAGGAATTTGAAAGTATAGCTCAATTATTTAAAAAAGTTACCATCTTGAAATTGAAATTTTATACGGTTCCAAGAAACAAAGTTAAGCAGAAGTCAGGGAAGTTAATTTTCATTTATAAATTATATAAAGATTTGCTTTTTTCAATTTGATTTCTTAAAGTAGCCTGGATATGGTTTTTTCCTAATTGTCTTGATAAAAGCAATGGCTATATCTATCTATCTGTATAATATATATACTCACATATATACACACAGAGGAATATACATTTTTTTTCCTCCAGACTCATGTTATTTCAGTAGATACTTTCAAATAAATAGGGCCTGTGTTTGTGTTTGCATCTCACTATGCATATACCTCCTCCTATGAGAACAATTTTAATTTTACAAAGAGTGTGTCTTAGCAGAGGGTTAGATGACATCTCCCTGCCAAAGTTAGTGGTATAATTAAAATGTGTATGAGGCAGATAGATGGCAATTGACTCCCTGCAGTTCCCTCAAATATAGATTCCTTAAATCACAGGACTTGGTTATGACTATAGCAGTGTGTTGCCTTCTCCCTAACTACTTTCCTCACAATTGCATGCACCATGCAGGGGACAGATTTTGCCTCACCAGCTGCAGGAAAGTGAGATGCAGAACAAGACTGGAATGCCATTTTGCACATTTTCTTTAATTGAGGATATACAATAACGTTAAAGCTTCAAATTCACAGAATAGCAAAATGTTTTTCCATTTCCTATGAAGTAAGCTTTAGAAAGTAAAATGACAGAGTCTTCCAAACAAGCTAAGTGTGCTCCTTTAGCAAAGACAAGTTGCTTTGGATATCACAGTTTAGTGGAATGTTGCCCAAACTGAAGTGTGCCTTTTAGAGCTATTAATTCTTAATGGAAGACAGAATCGAATGCTCGTAACTGAACATGAAAGTTGTAAAGACAGAATCACAAGGGCAGAGCATTAAGCTTAGGTCTGCAGAGAAAAGAAAACCTTGGGTAAGTGACCAGGAATATAATTAAATATATTTAATTTACTATTTACCAAGTCACTATTTACTACAGTTGTATAAACACATGACCTAAGACTGAGAATATTGACTCCAAAATATATATAAACCAAGAACAGTATTATTCATAGTAGCCAAAATACTGATAAAAAATTAAATATACATCCACAGAGGAAGAGAAAAATAGTGGTATACACATGCAATAAAATTATATATAGCTATTAAAATTCATGAATTAGTGCTATATATTAATAACATACTAATGAAACAAGCATAATGGTAAAGAAATCAGATACAAAGTAATCCATACTATATGTAAAATGTATAAAAAATTACAAATCAGACAAACCTATAGTGTTGGAAATTCAGACAGTTCCTTTCTTTAGGGTGAATGAAGTGTGGTGTGATTGAAAGAGATTATGGGTTGTATAGGGAAAAACGAACCCAAAATGCTTTCTTCTATTCTCTCACTCAACAGCTATCAACACAGAAGACTTCTGTGACAAAATATGTGGGGGTTTCTTCCCATCAATAAGCAAGCAATCAATTCTGCAGCAGATACCAGCTAGGTATCCTCCAATTCAATTCTGATACTACCCGGAGAAAGAGTCAGATCACACAGGGGAAGGGCTCAGTCCCACAAGACTGCCTCCCACTTCTGAAGCCAATTGTAAGCCACGGGTTGGCTTACCTGTGCTTCTGACCCACTGGCTATAAATCAGGGTTCCCATGACCCCCTCAGGAAACACTTACACTTATTGGTTTATTATAAAAGATGTCACAAAGGACACAGATGAAGAGATGCAGAAGGCAAAGCATGGGGGAAGGATGCAAAAGTTTCCATGACCATGTGCTCCACCCTCCAGGAACCTCCAACTATCCAGAAGCTCTCTGAACTCTGTTCTTTTGGGTTTTTATGGAGGCTTCATTACTTAGACATGATTGATTAAACCACTGGGCACTGGTGATCAACTTCACCTTCATCCTCTACCCTCCCTGGAGGTTGCAGGTATGGCTGAAGGTCCCAACCCTCAAATCCTGCCTTGGTCTTTCTGGTGACCAGCCCCTATCCTGAAGCTATGTTGGGGATACCAGCCATCGGTCAACTGGTCAACTAATTTCCATACAAAAAAGTCACTTTGGATATTTCAAGGATTTTAGGAGGTCTGTGACAGGAAATAGACAAAGACCAAATATATTTCACAATATCACAGGTTAAAGATTCATGGTGGATGCCAGTGTCTATATCTTGACATAAGTGATGTTTAAAAGGGTTTCACTTCAGCATAATTCAAGCAACTTGCATTTTTTTTTTTATTTACCACTCCTTATATGTGTTACATTTCAGTACAGAAAAGTTTTAAAAGTTTAATAAAGAAGTCTATTCAAAAGGATGAGCTAGTAAAGTTATAGCTAACAGAAATTGTATAGAAGTTTTATTTAGCCTCAATTATTACTAAACAGAAGCTGCAGTGAAAGAAAAAAATAATAATACTCTCCTTAAGCTACATTAATATAAAATCACAGAGAGACGAAAAACTACTTTGGGACTGTAGTCCTTTTTGCCTGCCAGAGGAATGGAAATTCCTTTCTAGGAAAGATATCTTGTTTGTAATTGAGAGCAAATTATGTGTTTTGAATGTAGAAAGCAAGGCCAGCACTGGGCATGGTGTATAAGGAGACCGCAAGAGTGAGCAGAATTGTGCTGCCTAGAAAAATACCAAGAATGGGATTGGGGGAGTTTGGGGGCTGGCAGCTGAGAGAGGAAGGTGGCTGGGGAGATGCACATGGGGTCCCTGTCTCTTCTATCAAGTTTACACAACTCAGGTTATGTTTCCATTTAGTCTTATATGAATCACAGAAAAAGAAACAGAGGTGCAAATGTTCAATACTGAAAAACATTTAAAACATTTAACTTAAGAGTAATGTAAGCCTTCCCAAAACAACAAATAAACCTTGGCAACACTAAAATGAAAGTGGGCAGCCCTTCATATGTGAGATAGAGTTTGAGCTATTTTATTTAAATTTTATAAGACAGAGTGATTCTAGCAAGCTGAAAAATTTAGGGACATTAGGGTTACATGAACATTTTACAGTGTTTCTGTTAACATAGCACTTTTCACATTTCATCTTCACCAGTAACCTCTAAGGTAGTTATTATTAACCCTATGCCACACCAAAGAGTGCTGAAGCTCAGAAAAGCTACGAAAGTCACCCTTGTCCATGCTGCTTGTATGTCATGAAGCCAGGGATCAAAATAACTATATATTTTTTCCACTGTATCCTATTAGGTCAAGAAGAACAATAGTTTCCTAAAACTAATGCAAACTAAGTTATCTTTCATCTGTGAATACTTTATGCTGTAATTGGATCAAGGTAGGACACAAATTGTTTCATTCCATCTTTTTCAGTAACATCTTAAATTTGATGTTTAGAAAACCCAGAAAGTAATAAAAAAGGAAAAATAAATCTATTAGTTATTCTTTTCATTCAGAGATATTTTTTAAATATACAGAGACAGAGATAGGTCTATCTCTGTCTGAGACTATCATATCAGTCTAGGTCCCAGACCCCATTGCACATTTATAAGAGAGCAGAAAACAAAATACTACTGCTGGAACTATATATTAGTGAGAACATCAATCCTCTAAACACTAAATTGTTTAAACAATCAAATCCCTTTGGAAGTTGTAACAGATTTAGTGAACAGTTACCTTAGTAATATGGACAGGATTCAAGCTATTTTTAGGACCATAGAGAAAGATCTAGGCTTTGGAACAAAACAGTCTTGGATTAGAAGACTTGTTAGAAAGCCAAGTCTGCTACTTCCTATATAACTTTCATCTAGTTAATTTCTTTATGCTTCAGTGCTTCAGTTTTCTTAACTATAAAAGGAGGATCAAAAAGAGGAACAAAATCATGATTGTGTTGTGGATTCTCTAGGCAGGCAAATTATGGCTTGCAGTACAAATCTGGCCTACCACCTGCTTTTGTAAATAAAGTTTTGTTAGAACACAATCAAACCCATTTGTTTTTATCTTGTCTACAGCTACTTTCATGCTACAACAACAGAGTTGAGTAGTTGTTACAGAGACCATATGGCCCACAAGGCTGAAAATAATTATTAGTGGGATTCTTACAAGAAAAATTTGCTTTTAGGGTATAAGAAAAGGACCTTAGTGGCTAGACTCTGTAAATATTGGCCTGTGGGTTAGAATTTTGCTTAAAGAAGAGAATTGACACATTAAAAAATCAATTTATATTGCCCTAATTTTGAAAAAGAGTTATTAAAGTTAGCAATAATAATCATTCTATCTGTCTAAAGTTCTTACAAATTTTGGTCAGTAGCATAAGAATAGCCAGACATTAGTTTAAAAAATCAGGCAAAGTCATTACTATTGCTGCAAAAACTCAAATGTACTGAGCATGTAAAATAATTACTAACAGAATTTTCTATAAAAACCATAAGCTTTGTGATTAGACTATGTAATCAGTATTAGAAAAAGATGCCTCATGAAAATAAAGATTATCAACCATCTTTTGTTTAGATAAAAACATTAAATATATAAAAGTGTGCAGGCATCATTTTATCATTACTGTTTAATAGCAAGAATATATTAATATTAACAATAAGCATGCTTTAAATGCTTACTGTATGCCAGTCTCAGAGTTATGGAGGCATTCTCTAATTTAATAGATTATTATTCTCTTTGAGAGATGCAATATTATCTGACTTTTTTTCATGTATTTTTATATTTTCTGAAATTTTTACAGTAATATGTGCTTTATAATTAAAAATAAACCAAATATTATTTACAAGTGTAAAGGCAGGAAAATCTAGCTACTTAAACTCATTTAACTTATACCTACCTCAGATCTCATCACTGAGAAATTCTGGGGAGAATGCTAAAGACAGTCAAAATAAAAAGGAGAAAGGATAAAAAGAGTGGAGTTGCCAGTAAAGAAAGACCAAGAGATAAAATAGTAGCCTAAGGAAATAGAAAATAGGAAGCTAAATAATAGCAATAATAATAAGTAAGCTAAGGAGACCTTATGTGAGAAAAAGAAAGAATTACAAGTTATACACAATCCCAAGGGCAATAACCAAGCAAAAGGGGAAAGAAAGGAAACAGGATTCATACAAATGACAGAAAACCTGAAGGGAGCCATGAAAATACACTTGGCTTCATCAATAGGTGCAGCAAGAAGCTAAATGAAAGTAGAATAAAAGATTGTCAGAAATCATTTTAGTAAAAACATGATTGATACAACCAATTTTAGGTTAGAAGAAAAACATATCATTTTTCATGTTTGTATTCTAACAAGAACTGCCATATGGCTAGAAGAATGGAACACGAGATGGGTAATATATAATTGAGAATAACTTTTATATTCCACACATGTGAGAGGAATGAAAGGAAGATGGACAAGTTCCAAAAAGCATCATCAAATGCTTTACCATTCGAAAGAAACCTCATGTGGTTTTTCAGAAGTCAACAAGGAGGAAAACAGGTTTCCTCTAGCCACACACTAAAGGAAAAAAATTACCAAATTCATACAGATGAACTAAGGAAAGTGAAGGCAGGACTGTGAGGTCTGTCTGAAGCTTTAGGTCTGAGCATCTCACTAAATCCCTGAATCCTAAGCAAACCCTTGGTAGTCAGGTCCTCCTGGAGGAACGGAGAAAAGAGAAGTTGCTAGTACTCATACTCAGTCTTAGCAAAGAGATTCACTAAGCAAGTCACCTGCTCATTAGCAGTGGGCATCTACCATGCAAAGCCCCTTACCTTAATACCCATAGGTACAGATCAAAAACCCTCTTCTCTCCTGGACAAAGGTGGAAGAGCTAAAGGGCCAGGAGGCATTTCCTTTTGCCAACAGTAATCTGGATAGAAAAGAAAGAAAGATGGACAAGAGCCAGTAATTAAAATAGAAAAGGTCTTTTGCAAGGAGGGCCTTTTCAAACACCACTGAGAACATTTCAGCTGCTGCCTTCCAGCCTTGGAGGGGAAGGCGCGCACACGCGCACACACACACACACACACACACACACACATACAAACACACATACATATTTTTTTTTTAACTAAAGAAAGGTAAATGATGACAGAATTGGCCAGGATACATACATACCCAAGGAAGTTAAATGTTTTTTATCTCAGATATTTCCCAGTCATCTCAAATATTTTTAGAAAACAACATAAGATACTTTCTGTGGCTTTCTTCTCACTTCACTTTCTAGCTCTTGTAAAATCATGAAACAAAGTTATATTTTATTTCCATCCTTCTTTACCTATAACGTAAAATTCTGAACTTAATGCACTCCTACCTATGATCAGGCAGAACCAGTGATAACTGCATACACATTTATTTCCTTACCAGGGATATGCTGTATATACTACTTTCATTATCTCATAAATAAACACAAATATACACACATACATATAAGAAAATATATTTATTATGATTAATTGCACTTTTCAGGGAAAGAGACTGTGACTTAGATTAAATAACTTGACCCCCATTCATAGCTAATAGAATCAGAATCAAAATTAGAATCAAGTCTGCCTGGCTCTAAAACCATGTGTCCTTAATTATGTTGCTATACTGTCAAAAGAAATAACAAAAAAAGATGTTTGCTTCAAAAATGGATTCTTGAATACCTGAGTTTGAAAAAGAAAAAAAAATGAAGAAAGCATTTCTCTCTGGAGCCGTAGGCTTCTTTATAAAGTATTAGTATTAATAGTACCTAGTAGTTTATTTCTAAAGGTTAAAATGAGGGGAAGTTTAATGCTTTATTTTGTGAGAAGTGGAATTCATTATCTATCAGGAAATATGAAAACCATTATTGCTGAAAGAAAAAAGAGAGGCATTCAGGAGAATGAATTCTAATTCAATAGGTTATGTCAGGTAACATTAACAGGGTTCATTCTGTTCTTCACTCAGGAATGAATGACTACTTGATCTAGATTGTGTAAACGTTTGTTTATGTTTTCAATAAAGCTCCTTTGACTTACAGTCTTCAGCACTATATTAATATTTACCACAGGAGGGAAATGAAATAAGGACATTTGCTTTTGCCTCAAAAAAGCTCATGACTTTGTTAGGATTAAAACATACTTGAGGAAAACCTGAATCAAAATTTTAAATCAATAATATATGCAAAATAATATAATCAGAACACATATTAGTTAATATACTAGTTGAAAAAAATTCCTTTAAAAAATAATCATAGCATAATAACCAGTATAATATGAAATACTACAAATATAATATTCTACCGGTCACCAAATCAATGACCTGCCACAAAATTAACGGAGAAGAAAACTGACGAGTTGATGTTTGCTTCAAGTACAACAGATCCTACAACTTAACAAATATCAAGAAAATTAGTGACAAGCAAACCAATTTTATTTGTCATATTCATAAAGCCTAATTGCTTACTTTGCCATGTCCCTGTAATGCATTCATCTTATGTAATCTCCAACTCTTTTGAAAATCACACTGTTTTTGCTTCACTCACTTTAACATGTTTCCAAAAATGGTTAAATTATTTCCCTTAGAATGCTTGACTCCCTAATGCTTGTATTAACACTCTTTCTAAGTTTTTCATTACTAGAACTTTGAGAGGTGAAATGAGGATTCTGAGTAAAATCAGTTGTGTGCTGGATATGCTATTATTGGGATCTTTAGCATATATGCAATAAGTAAATAATCACCAAAGAGTCTTGCTGTGAAGGGATTCAAAATAAAATAAATGATGGAACTACAATTGAGGAAACAGATTATTTCTCACCAGGTACTGTGGGAATATGGAAACACACCGTAATTATTTTTCACTGCTTATTTTCTGAAACAATTGGAAAATGCCCTAGGAATGACATTAAGACAAATAATTTATGCCACACAAATCATTAAACCATAAGCAGCTTCACTGAATAGCTTCCCATTGGTAGCCTGAACTAAAACAGCTGGCTTGACTGTTGGATATTGAAGAAAAAATAAAATTCCTTTTGCAATCAAAAACCCTTCTCCCAGTTTTATAATGAGTACCTTTATTTAAAGTGACCTGAGGAAAACAAAACAGCCTAATTAATGCTGACAATTTGGGTCTCAGAAAAATCCAGTCGGATGTTTTCTTTAAAAAGGCCCTGGATGGTTTCTGGTAACAATATTAATAATTGCTAGCATTTACTGAGTGCTTACTATGTGCCAAACACTATTGTTAATGTTTTGCTTCTATTAAGTCATTTAATTTACATAACAGCCCTGTAAGTATTATTAGGACTGGCTACATAATTTGTGGGACCCAGTGCAAAATGGAAATGTACAAGACCCTTTGCTCAAAAAGGATGAAAGAACGTGTTATTTTTTTTCCTTTTTCAGCAGTTTCTCTCTTAACCTATCATGGTGTTTTTTAATTCGCTATTTAATATTGTACATGGGGAGCCAACTCTGAGTATATCCTCACTTTAAAAAAGAGGTGACTGGGAACAAAGAATGTGAAGCATTCATCTAGACAAGATAGCTGGTCCAGGGAGGGCATGTGATACAGTCAGAGCTAATGAAATGAGACAAGACATCGTTGGGCATCCTGGAAAGAAGACTCAATTCTCTCGTTGGACTTGAACGTGGGAGGATATGGAGCTGCTGCCACCATTATTTTTTCGGGTGAAGCTGAACCTAAAAGCAGTAAAGCAGGAGACAGGACTAAACTGGATCTGTGATCTATTTTGAGTTATTGGTCAACATACACTTCCTTTGGACTTCCCAATTACATTAACCCATAAATTTCATCTGTGGTTGATTCCAGCTTCTGTTGGGTTTTAGGTCTCTCGTAGGCAGAAAAATGCTTTTCCCATTCCCTCACCCCACAAAGATATTCAGTTTCTAATCTCCAGAACGTAAGTCTATATTACCTTGTATGGCAAAAGGGACTTTGCAGATATGAGTAAACTAAAGATCTGGAGAACTGGAGATTATTCTGGATTATCTGGGTTGCCTGTTGTAATCACAATGGTCCTTATAAGCAGGATGCAAGAGGACAAGGGTCAGAGAAGGAAATGTGATGACAGAAACAGAGGTCAGAGTGATTTGGGTATCATGAGCCAAAAGAACAGGGGCAGCCTCCAGGAGCTGAAAAAGGTAAGGAAATGGATTTTCCTCTAGATGCTCCAGAAGGAACCCTCTTGATCCATTTCAGATTTCTGACCTCCAGGACTATGAGATATAAATTTGTGTTCTTTTGAAATACTAAGTTTGTTGCACTTTATTGCAGCAGTAATAGGAAACTAATATACTATCTCTTGCAGAAAACATCTTAACTAACACATATTTATGCCAGGATGCCAGGTTGAAGATCATAATTGATTTAAATATGAAAGAAAAGGAGCAGAGAGCTGTCTATCAGCAACACAGACATAAATTTGCTTTCCATTTCCTATGCCCTTCTATCCAAATAAACTTTCAGGAAGGTGGTTATCTCTATTCCTTTCACTATTAGTATCTGATTATAATTTTGCCCAATACTCAAGCTTTTTGTGCTCCGAAGAATGTATTGCCTGTATTATTCTTAGAACAAGCTGTGTGGTGATAAAGTTGCTATGGGAAATTCTAAAGTTTCTGAACCAGACTCATTAGAATAGGTATGTTCAACCTTTCTTCTGCTCCCTATACTCCTGAGGGATACTACACACACATCAAAAAGAGTACATTTCAAGCATGGGCGCCTGCTCCTTTCCTCCTATTGTGAACCTCATCATTAGCAATAACTGCCTTTTTGTGGTCTTGGCATCAACATGAGAGCAGAGAGCTCCAGCATTCCATCTCTGCTAACTTGGCCACTGAAGAAACATGAAGGATATGTATGTATGCCTGGGAAACTTATCTTGAGAGTTAGCTATATTACCTACTGGGAATATCTGGAGGATTATTACTGGAATCCCTGCTAGGAATATATTTACATGAAGGATGCAGAAGATTGCTAATAAAAAGGTCATCTTCAGGGAAGAGCTCCCTATGAGTTCCTGGAGGAGACAGGCAATTCTAATGATAGCATGGAACATGTCACTCAGATGTGTGCTCTGGTCCAGCCCCATGGGATAGCATCTGGTTCTAGAAAGGAAGAAACTACAACTCTAAAGAGATTGAAATGGCAAAAAGTATCTTCAGAGGAAATAAACATGAGAAAGTTTTAATATAAGCCAGAGCATTGGGACTGGCACTGGGGAATTCAGTCTTCAGCAGAGAGCCTTGTTACTGTAGCTTGTACACACTGACGGCTGAAGTGCCTCAGCTCAAGCAAGCATGGAACCTGGCTTCCAGGAGGAGAGGAGGTAGACCCAGCTAAAGGGGTGGGGACCATATTGGGATGCCCAGTACACACAGCTCCAACAGGAGCCAAGATAAGACAGATAAGACAGATAAGTCAAGATAAGACAGTGAAGGCAAAGAAGATAAGTTCATTTCTAAAGATGACTAGGGGAAATGGAAGGTTTCAACAATATATAATGGGCAAAAAAGAGCCAGGAAAATTAGCTTGTTAGTTCATATGTCTGGATATTTACTTCCAATGGCAACTTAGCCCTAACACAAAAACCCAATTACTGGGCCAGGCACGGTGGCTCACACCTGTAATCTGAGCACTCTGGGAGTCTGAGGCAGGTGGATCGCTCAAGGTCAGGAGTTCGAGACCAGACTGAGCAAGATTGAGACCTCATTTCTACTAAAAATATAAATTATTTGTCCAACTAAAAATATATAGAAAAAATTAGCCGAACATGGCATGCCTTTGAGCCCAGGAGTTTGAGGTTGCTGTGAACTAGGCTGACGCCACAGCACTCTAGCCCAGGTAACAGATTGAGACTTTGTCTTAAAAAAAAAAAAAAAAAATACTGATGTGTATTTATTTTTCTCTTTCTTCTAATTTACCTTTTCTATAAGCACACAAGCAGCCCAAGTCCACTGCCTATTCTTTCTGTCTCTCTTCTTTCATTGTTTCACACACACACACACACATACCACACACATAACAGAGTTGTAACTGAGTTCTTGGGTTTGGGCCATTTATACTTGTTTATGACTTCAAGCAGAACAGTATACACTGATGACCAAGGAAGAGAACTGCTCTTTCTGCTCCAAGGGTAGGACTAAAGACTATTGTTACTGAGGCAGGAGAAACTAAGAACATTAGTTTCCAGTGTCCTTTCCACCACCATATGACTGTGCGTACCCACCGTTTAGCTCCCACTTATTAGCGAGAACATGTGGGGTTTGTTTTTCCACTCCTGAGATACTTCAAAGTCAGTCAGGGACACTTTATACATTTCACGGCAGAGGGAGAAAGTGGCAATGAGTAGGTATATATTGTGAAAGGTTGGTTGGCTGTAGAAAGAAAGGAAGGGTGAGGAAAAATTAGTTAATATTTTCCATGTGTAAAATAAATTTATTATTTAGTAGCAATGAGTTAACACCTTTTCTCATAGCCCAAGTACAGCATGAGGCCCCGAAGGCCATGTCTACAGGAAGCAAAGAGATATCCTATCAGGTAGTGAGGGAGAAGAGAAAGCCAAAAGTCAATGCTGTCTGAGGACCCCAAATAGTTCCCATTCCTTTCTGGTTTATTAGTAAATTTTTCTCTCCTAAATCATAAGTACTTAAAAGTTTTCCAATTAAATTGGAAAAAAAAAATAGAAAAAAGAATAAGGAAGGAAAGGAGGGAGGGAGACCGAGATGGCCTTAAAATTCCCCTCAGCTTGACTAAGATTTAGACAGGTTTCTTCCTGACTATAGATTCTCTTTCCCCTTTGATTACAGAATTCACAATTGCAAACATGTGGAATCAGCCTAAGTGCTCATCAACTGATAAATGGGTAAAGAAAAAGTGGTGTATATATACCATGGAGTACTACTCAACCATAAAAAGGAATCAAATAATAATGTCTTCTGCAGCAACTTAGATGGCACTAGAGAACACTATTCTAAGTGAAGTATCTCAGGAATAGAAAAACAAACCCCACATGTTCTCATTAATAAATAGGAGCTAAATGTTGGGTACACACAGTCATATAGTGGTGTAAACCTTTACACCACTATATGACTGTGTGTACCCAACATTGGAAACTAAGGGACAAGGAAGGGGAATGAGGGATAAAAGCTTTCTTACCAGGAACACATTACACTACTCTGGTGACCTGATATGCACACTAAAAGCTCTGACTTACTCATTATACAATTTATTCATATAAGAAAAACACTTGTAGCCCCTTAATATTTTGAAATTTTTTCAAAAAGGATTCACTTTAGAAAATTTGCAATTGTGAGGTATTTCACTGCCCCTTTGACATGTAAATCTTCTATAACCTAGGAATGTCTTTCACAAAGACCTGGGAGCCATCCCTTTGAAATATAAACATTAAGAAAGATAGGGCCTCTATCTCCCAGTCTCCCTGGTAGGTTAGGAGCCTAACTTTGATGAGAGACAATTAGCTAACACAGATAGTTTCATGGCGTTGACCAACCTCCTTACTAACTAACTGTCCTCCAGCACTTTGCCATTAGCTTGTCTCAGCATTTAAAAATCCTTCTGCCTTTTGTTTCAGCAAAGTTGACTTAAATCTTTCTCCCTTATCTAATAGTCATGACCCCTATTGCAATAGTCTTAAATAAAGTCTTTCTTTTAAAGCCTGTTTAACTGGCCCCGTGCAGTTTTTTTTTTCCTTTATAAAGGAAAGATCCCAATTCCTAATTTGGAAGCCCGTGTTGCATATTCCATAACTCTGACTCTGTCCTTAGCTCCTTGTATTCAGTCTGCTCTCATCCAGTTGAAATGTTGACTGTGTTTAGTCCTATCTGTTTCTCTTAAAAGCTAAGAGAGCTGCATCTTTAGAGTGATTATAAGAAATAGAATTAGACCCAGGCAACATTTCAACCAGGCAGAGACCTCAGGCTCTTCTTTGCTTTACTTTTTCTGCTGCATGGTCATCAGCCCTCTTCCACTCATTTCTTTCACAAGTATTTATTGATCACTTCTTTTATGCCGTGCACTGTGATAAACCTCAGGTATTCTCTACCCAACCTAAATAGATTCACACTAAGAAACACACTTTTTAGGATTAGGATGTTCCATAATCTCTTAGAGGTATATGTGTTTTCATAAAAATAATACATTCTTAACCTAGGGAAAAGACACCCTAACCAGGTAATTAAATCCGTCAAGGGACAAGGAATATTTGAGAGGCAGTTTGCATAAAATACCTGCCTAGAAAACACGGTGTACACAGCCATGTGCCAGGCATTTTCAACAAAGAGAAATACCATCACATATTATTAAAGATGTCTACATTAGAGAAAAAGGGTCTGGAAGCATTTTCCTATAGTATCCCACTCTTTTGAATTTATTCCTCTTATTTTCTATGACAAGGAAATGAGAGTGGTTATCAGCCTGGCATTTTGTTGATTAAATCAACTTTCTACAGCACTGCAAGTCAAAAATATTTTCCCCCAAAGAACACCTTTAATAGCCTATCATTCATGTTTAAGGAGAGAAATAAAGAAGAGAAAAAATAAAACTACATTTTGTAAGAGGAAGATAAAATTCCATTGTGTTCAAGTATTTCAAGCATAAAACCTTCTGAAATCCACTGTCATCTAATCACTCTGCTCTATAAGAGTAAACTATTCCCTGTTTGAAAAGCAATTAACTCTTTCAGACCTCAAAGGAGAGGACAATGTTGTTTATCATTCATCTTATGGATGAGGCTTGAGGTATTTAGGGCTATAAAACATTCAATTACCCCTCTTTGGAGTTATTTTCTGTCTTTAGGAGGGCGTTTTGATGTTTTTATGACAGCATTTTATCCAAGGAAAAGAAGAAAATATATTGTAAATATTTGGGTGTTTCACACTGATAGTATCTCTGTGGTTTCAGAAAATGGCTCTGGCAAGCTTCCCTACATAATGACTGTACTCTAACACAAATACTAAACCCACAGTACCAAGGTCAATGGAGTCGGAACTTTCTGGTTCTATAATGAACCCCATCTATTGTGGAAACATTTTTAAAGACTAAATGAAATAATCTTTAAAGCTATCTTATATCATATTATTATGAGTTGCTGTAGCATCAACAAAGAAATAGGTGAGAAAGCAGTATAGTATAATAATTAAGAATATGGGATTTGGAGTCATAGGTACCTGTGGTCATGTCCCAGCTTCATAATTTTATCCTTGTATGACCTTGGGCAGGTTACTCTCTAAGACTGTTTTATCATTCATAGACGAGAGCTATTAAAACCTACCTTAGATTATTATTCAGAGAACTGAGGGAATGGGAACGCCTAAAACACTGTCTGGCACATTGTAGGTATTATATATTAATGATTGGCAGCTCTATTACTATGTTGAACCAGTAAAGTTAATCTGAAGTTTTCATCCCATCATAAGAAAAACACAGGATTGGAAAAGAAGGCAAGCCATCACCTGATTAAATACTGGACTTCTTAGAAAAGCTATTTTGAGCTTTGCTTCTGTTAAATGAGTAGAGGGAGCTCAACAGTTCAGGTTCCTCTTGATATCAGCCCTTTCCTTGAAGAAACTAGAGAATCAGCCAGTCTAATATGATAATACTGAAAACACATGACTGATCTTGAAAAAATATACTCACTCCAAGATGATATGAAGCTTCATCTCTTAGGATCCCTGGCAAAAAGACAGCCAGAACAAACATATGACTTACATAGGGAAAATGTTTTAAATCTATGGTATTCGATTAAATAGTTTCTCTACTATGGCAACACGCATATAATGAGATGTTGGAGGGTAGACTGAGAATACGATGGATGGCTCAACAGAGTAGCATAGCTGAACTTTGTGAGTAACAGACAAGGTAACCATGAAAGCCAGGGCTGCTGCGGTGTCAAAAGTTTCTATTGCCACATCTCCAGCACAAAGGGGTCTCTTTGAGACCAAGAAGTCTCAAGCTACTCTTTTTTAAAAATATGTGTTACTCAAATTCATCTCAGAAGAAGCCTTAAGAAATAGTGTAGGGTAACAGTCAAGAGCATAGGCTCTGGCACCAAATTTACTAAGATCCAGTCTTTGCTCAGCTTCTTCTCAGCTAAGTGACTTTGGACAGGTTTCCTATCTTCCCTGAGTCAGTTTCCTCAATTATAAAATGAGAAATATATATTTAAAAAACAAAACAAACAAACAAAAGAAAAAAACAACCTTAAGTGGCCTTTTAGAACATTGAATGAGTTAATATAAGAAGAGCTCTCAGAAAAGAATCCAACCTATAGTAAATAAATGCTCATTCAATTTAGTTATTTTCACCATTTGGTTTTTCTTTTTTATCTTAGCCCTTGTCTCAATATCTCCACAGCTTCCATGGTTACCAAGCAACCACAACTACCTTGTCACACAGCCTCTACTTCCTTTTGTTACCTGTAACAGTGAATAACAGACTTTCCTCTGAAACCTTCCATGATTTTCAGATAAGAAGTTCTTGACTTCATATATAACCACATTTCTATTTGGCTTATGTCCTGCCCATGTCCAGACTAGTGCTTAAATCTCCAGTGCTGGAATCAGCCACTGAACAAAGCTAATTTTATATCTATGAGCTTAACCCACCTCTGTCTCTCACCTTGAACTGGCTTCTCTATGAGCTCATTTGATCACACTATTGTCAGCCCCTGCCCAATACAGTCTCAACATATTCACTGACTTGATGAGCATTTACTGATTCCAGAAGCCTACTACATGCTGGGAAATCAGAAGAATATGAGCCTCCAGGTGCTGTCTAAGAAAATTGGCAGCGGACATGAGACGTATATACATACGGGTATTTGAATCATCTCAGAACACCGTCTGAGAACTCAGATGGTGTTCAAAAGTCCGTCTCAGAACACTTCCATAGCTACATCTCTATAGAAAGTAAAACTGCCTGGTTCACAACTCCTGGTTCTTAGGACATCATGCTTTGCATAGCATGACTTTGGATCTTTTGCCGTCGGTGATTGCCCAGACACTGGATCTGGCCCAAGGGCAGCTAAGCTACAATCTGCTTTTTAAAAAATGATGATCTATACCATGCAATAAAAAAGAGATGATTTGGGCCAATCAGGCTCCCTTGTAAATCTGAACCAATAACACTTGAGCCCATTAGTGATAGGAGGTAAAGTGAAGGATGCTGTGAAGGAGAGTTTGGGGCCATGGCAAGCTGTGTTAATTACACATTAATCACTTTAAGTGTGTGATTGCTGAAAGGACTCACAGGACTAAAAGGGTTTATTACAGGCAAAGAATACAGTTCAGCAACAGCGAGGGAAGAATATGTATTAAGTGGGATCCATGGAGCTCAGACACAGGCTTCTTCGTCCTTTGTCTAATTTGGGTAGCACAGGACCCGCTCTATTTCCAAATCTCAAACCATCACTGGTGTGCATGCAAAGCACCTTAGTGCCAGGAAGATAAAAGACAGCTCATAGTAGAGGTGTCTAAGAATAAGCTATCTGACCAAACTTAACCACTAAAATATCCCTGACCCAAGTCATAAATCCAATTATTATTACTAAACAATGTTGACAGGCTGACATATCTTGCTCATGGATGTGTGGTCACAGAACATTATACACTTTTAGTTAGAACATTCTGTATTATTGGCCAAATGTCAGTAGCTACAGAGATAAGCAAGAGATCAATCAGATCAGCTGAGGTTAACCCTTGCTGTACATATATTTAAACTGTACTTGAGTAGGAACTATGAGTAAACATAGGAAGCTGTTCAATGGAAAAAGGAGAAGTGCATAGAGGAGATAGAAACTAAAAGTGAACGAGCATGAGCAGTAGATGGGGAGTGGCAGAGACACGTGTTTTTAGGGCTTCCTCCATCTTTAATGACTTTCCAGATCCCATTTCATTTTCTCTTTATTCAAGTAATCTGCGTAAGTGCCTATTCTTTACAAAACAAAGAAGATAAAAACAATACTCGAGGGTGACTCTTTTTAGACATGGCGATTACATTTCTTTGACCTGAGTTTCTGAGACAAAGGTTAAGGTGTAAGGGAAGCCAAATAAGTCACATTTTGCCCACGATGGGTTCTCAACTAATTGAGGAATTCACAGGAGTAAGAGGATAGACATTAAAATATTAGTTTACGACAAGGAAACGGCAGAATTCGCATAGGGTACAATGTAAACTCTCCCTCAAGCAACAGTTCCAAAAAGAAAATCTGAAATATTTGAGGTAAACATGTCCTTTATTAGTCTCAGCAACCAAATAAGTCAATCTTTCTTCCTTGGATTATGACTTAGAAATAAAGAAAAAACTCAAAGTGTTGTTGTAACTGAAGTTCTATCACATGAGAACAGGAGATTGAATTGAAAGGAATACAACTGACATGATAGAAAATATTAGTAATTCATTAATATATCCCAGAGAGAAACTTTACTCTTGATTGAAATTCTCCTTGTTCCTCTTTTTCCTGTGAATTGGCCCAGTGAAGTTTCCTCAAATTCATCCATGTATAATAATCCATCCTAACAGAAGGGCAAAGAGCACCCCACCCCACTCAGAGTAATTTACCTTACATAGCAAAACACTGTAAGTGAATTTCTGGATAATGAGGGTGGCACCAATCCTTATGGCATCTAAAGCTCTTTGAGTTTAGATAGAGGTATGGATTTTGCTCATGGAAATCAGCCTGCCACTTTGCACTTTTGTAGCAAATAAAAAATTGGTTGCAAACTGAACTCATTGAATGTTCAAGAATTAATCAGCTTCCCTTCACATTAGTCTCCCATTTATCTCTGTTCTTCCAAGATTCTTCCTGACACCACAATTAGGGAAGCTGAAATACTGAAATAAAAGCATCTACTATAGTCACTTCTCTCCAGTTAGAAACACAAATTATTAGGAGAAATCTAGGAGACTGCCTGCAGAGCTATATCTTCCAGTCCCTTGTAACAGAGTCTTTTTATAAAATATCGCAAGGGGTACTAATTGGCTCCCCTGGTATAAATATATGCCCAGCCTTGCACCACACCACAATTCTAGTGATGGCCATGTTAAGAAACACAAAAATAAAGTTTTGGTTTCAAAGTGAATTCAAATGTTAAATAATATCAGCACAAACACAAAAAATTATGTGATGGTATATAAAACAACTAACCATTTAAGAACACTGATCAAATTCTAAATTCCCCCTCTTATCATGTATCTGGAATCAAGACAGGAAGTATAGAAATAAGGGAGTGCCGAAGAATCAAAAGATATTATTGCATTCTTACATTTCATAATTTTAGAAAAATAGTTTAAATATTTTTATTTAAATATAACCACAATTTTAATTTAAAATGAGTGATATACAATTTTCCAAAACGTATGAAGGCAAATAAAATATACTGTACTCTATGTAGCAGGTTAAATAAAATAAAAGAAAACAGTAAATCTGACCTTACTGACCCACCTCTCCATAGTAGCGGCTGCAGTTTGGGTGACCTGCAGGAGTGGAAGAGCTACATTTCCTCAGGAGCACACTGTTCATTCCCATGCAGAAGCTAGCCTCATGAGGAAGGGCTCTCACAGAAGGGAACACTAAGGACACCGACAGTTCTGAAGGTCTCATATCCCAATGCTACAAGCGTTCAACTTACTTACCTCACCTATAGTAATCTTTTCCTTATTTTCTGTCCTGGGTTAAAAATACTTAACTGTGCTAGGCACTCTGCCATTTATTGTAGTTCAATAGTTCTGGAAACCTGCAGTCAAGAGTGGCCAGAGGTTTTATTAGTCTTGCAGGACTTTTTTTTTTCCCCTTTAACCCAGCTGTAACATATCTCATTAGCCCAAAGCTCATCTGAGCTGAGCTATATTCCCCTATTTTACACTATGATAGGCTAATTCATTAATTTTACATTCTCTTACTTTTTCCCTGAGAAACTGAAAATGTTAACACATCATGCTAAAAGGACGTCTTTTGTTTTGTTGTGTCATCAATTGTACTAAATTTTGATATCTATGATATTGATGTTTTCTCTCTCCATACATTTCTGTTCTCATTCTTTCACATACACCATGCTTATTGATATAATACATGATATAATAATTGACATGGCAATATAAATAACCTACCAACATTTCCAGTACTTTTTCAAGCCCTATCTAACCCAAATCCAACCATATTTCAACAAGTTACACCACATTTTTTGATCCAAGTTATGGCAATCTGTCCTTTTATTTTTGTACTGTCCGGGTATCTTTTAGGTAGTCTAGATATGTACAGTAGAATCATATTCAAACAAAACTAAATATAAGCAGAATACAAACCTAAATAAACAATGTACAGTACTGAGTTTTGAGATAAAAATGGGTAGGATATTCATGGATAAACAGAGAAAAAAGACTAAAAATAACATATTTAAAGATTATCTGTTTTGCTATCTTAGAAGCAAGATTACTGATATTTTAAAAATTCTTTCTCTTTGAATTTTAATAATTGCATATTTTGTATAAGCATGTATTTTATAATATAATGTACAATATATAGACACAATATGTAAATAGATACAATATGTAAATAGATATAATATATAAATTGATACATATGTCTCAATTAGCCCTAAAATAGATTAATATAAAAATATGATGTAAAATTTATTTTATTATCCCAGAATAGAGTCATTACATTCTCTAATATGAACCAGACATACAGAGCTTTATAACTTACAAAAAAGTCACTTCTATGATTTCTCTTTGAATTTTCATTTTTCCTACCAATCAACACAGAAGAATAAATACACTCATATTTGTGTTTCTTCTCTGCCAAAATATGAAGTGCACAAAATCCTACCTCTTATGAATACCATAAAGCATGACAAAATATACACATTCAAATTAGTATTATGTTTCAATCTTTTAAACCAACACAAGGTAGCACCGTAACTGAACAATCTTAACAGAAAAGCCCTCTTGAGATGTAGCGATGTTATTAACTGATGTACCACAACAAAATCCTGAGTTATTGGCTATCCTCAATGCTAAAGCAAGGCTTCCCATATTGTGATTTATAATTTTAAGTGGCCTGAGCAATCATCCCTCCCAGGAGAGTTGAAATCAAATTCATCACAGACAATTAAGGTAACCAATCAATGCTTCTAAGAAAAATACAATTCCCAAAAGTAGGTCGAAACAGCTTACAGACAAACATCCAAATGAAACACGTTTACTCCTTCTCACTACGTGGAGAGACAAATCTGAATTACCATTGTCACAAAATATTTTATCATCAAAATGAAAAGGGTAAGCAATCTGTAAAAAGCAATGCAAGAGAAGTCTAGTGTTGCATTTTAATAAAAAGCATTAAAAGTACCATCTGGGTTGCACATATCAGCTTTTTTTGGTGTCATAGATAAATCACTATTCCGAAAGGACAAGAGCTCCAACTTCCACCACTAATGAAGAAAGAAAATAAAGAAAAATAACATTTATTAAAGGCATTATTTATAAATGTGGAGGTAATGTTCAAGTTGGGATTTTATGGCATTTCTTATGGGGCTCAGAGCAAGCTGCATGAGATTAAGAGAAATAGTCAAATAGAAATACTTTCCAGACTCAGAACTCCTGCTGCTACCCCAGTCCTCTTAGGATTCACCACTGCCCCCCAAACTTGGTCCATATTCCTCCCACATACCCTATACCTCCTATCTAAACTTTAGTCATCTTTCAAGACACAGGTTAAAACATCTTGTTCCTAAAAGCATTCCCTACCTCAGCCACCCACAGTAACCTCTGCCCTTTACAAGCCCTTATGTACCTACTATCTACCTCTCTGTACAGATGGAGAGATCTTTGACTGGTTCCTGTGGGTAGACAATGCTACCTCAATTTAGTTGTGAGCAGCTTGAAGGCAAGCACTCTGTTTATACAGCAGGTGTTTAAATAATGTTGTTTTGTTCAACCTGGTTTCTTACAAAGTTGATGAGAAAAAAAATCAATTCCCAGCCAGGGCCACTGTCTGTGTGGAGTCTGAACACCCCAAAAATGTGCACATGAGGCTCACTGGCGTGTCTACATTGCTCCAGTCATAGTGAGTGTGAGTGTGTATGTGTGTGTGAGCACACCCTGCTATGGGAAGGTGTCCTGTCCAGGCCTGGTTGCCACCTTGGGCCCTGAGCTGACAGAATAGGCTGTGGCCTACCCACGGCCCTGGATTGGAATAAGCAGATAAACAATTATCTTGTTTTTATTAATAGTTCTTAAATGTGTCCGTAGTCCACATTTATTTCAATGTTTAGTATTAGAAGTGTTTTTGTCTTTATTTTGAAATTTGGTGATGTTTTTGCAACAGAAATATGCTGTAGGAGCTGCATATTGTTTATGTTAATTAGCCTATGGAAAAAAAATGATTTGCTTATATGTTGTTTTGTTTAAAGTCACAGTATCCAAGAACCTATTGGCAAGGTTAAGTGAGGACTTACTGTAGACTGTTTCTGACCATGTAAGAGCCTCTAGCCATATCTATAACTATAACTCCCTCCCTATTCATCTATTCTCATTTAATCTTTTAATTATTAGCAATTGGCCATGATGTGTCAGATCCTAGACACTAGGAAAATGTTAGAGAACAAGAGTAGTGAGGGGTAACTCTCAGGGTCTCATACAAAAAGCTCTCCTCCGTGACAAGACGAGCATGATTGGGAATATTTCCAGAGTATCTAATTCAGCCCTGGGAAACAAGGACAGCTTCCTGGTGGGAATTCAAATTTTCCCAGTAGCAGAAGGAAGATGAGGAAGAAAGAGTGTTCAAAGGAGATCTGAAACGTACAAAGTACTGACATAGGAGAGAACCAGCAACTCTGTTCACAAAACTGAAAGAAATTCACCATTGTTGGTGTTTGAAGCATAGGGAGAGAAGTGGCAAGGAATAAGGCTTGGGCAGGCCCTTTGTGTCCAGGTCATAAAAGATCTGATGTGCTCTTAAGTATTTTGAACTTTATCTTAAAGTAAATGTAAAATCACTATTATAGACACATCATACAAAATGCATTAAAGGGAAGCAAGAAACAACTGGTAGAGGTTAAGAGAAATAACTCAATAAGAACATATAGATTGGCTGGGCACAATGGCTCAAGCCTATAATCCTAGTACTCTGAGAGGCCAAGGCAGGAGGATTGCTTGAGGTCAGGAGTTTGAGACCAGCCTGACCAAGAGTGAGATTTAATTTTTCTACTAAAAATAGGAAAAATCAGTGAGGTGTGGTGGCACAAGCCTGTAGTCCCAACTCCTAGGGAGGCTTAGCGAGGAGGATTGCTTGAGCCCATGAGTTTGAGGTTGCTGTGAGCTAAGCTGATGCCACTGTACTATGGCACTGTACCCAGGGTGACAGAGCAAGACTGTTTCAAAAGAAAAAAAAAAGAACATATAGATTGGCAACAGACAAGTATCTTCAGCAAAACCATCAAGGATAATGCCAATGTCAATCATTAAAGACTGAAAGAGAAAAAAAAAAAGAGTATTCAAAAGAGATTTAGCAAGCAGCAGTAAAAGAGATGGGAGAAAAGCAGGAAAGCATTTGTCACAGAAACTATTAGAACTGTGCTGTATAAAGAAGGGCAAAGCAACCTAGAGCACAGATCTTGGTTTCTAATACCCTTCTCCAATAAAAGGAACCAGATTTCTTGAAGCAATCGTTGATGGTACAATAAGGGCAGAAAATACACAAGATGATCTTGGAGTATTTTATAATGCCAGAAAATAAGAAAGTGATTTAAAAATAAAAAACAACAGCAGCAATACATAGACAGGAGCATGTTAGAAAGATACAAGAGCCAACTGAAAAAGCTCCCAGGGTCAAATCTAAATATCTTTGAGCAAGAAAATAAAGTAGTATTGAATTATAACCCAAGTGTAAAACAAATACAAGGATTCTATATTGATATAAATAAATGATTTAATGAATAAATGGCAGAAAATAGAAAAATCTTCCATGAAGAATTCTAAAGGATATATGTAGATACTTCACCTACAAGAAGGCAACAAATAAGTCCTCACTCTATAGGTGTGGGATGCACACGGTAACTTCCTTCCAAAGAGTAAAACATGGGAAAGGAGAATATAAAGGGTGAATTTACAGTGGAGAAATCTAACAAATAGTACCTCAGGCAGGCGATCAATGTCAATATAAATAGTGATAAGTAATATTAATAGAATGTACCCCAGATATAATGTGAAAATGGCACTTTACTTCTGTGATCTTCCTCCCAAAAACTCATAAACCTATTCTAGTCATGATATTGATAAGTGGTCTACAAAATAATTGACCTACCATTCTCAAAAGCGTCAATGTCACCAAAAACAAGGAGAACCTGAGAAACTATCACAGCCAAAAGGAGCTTAAGAAGATATCGTGATTAAATATAGTATCCTACATGGGACCCTGAAACAGAAAAAGGACATTAGGAAACAAATTAAGAAATCCGAATAAAGTATGGACTTTAATAATATTGTATCAGTATATGTATTAATATATTAATTATGATAAATATGCTTCACTAATGGAAGATATTGATAGGGGAAAATGAGTATGAAGTCTATAGGATTCTCTACTATGTTCATGAGAATTCTGTGAATCTAAACTGTTTTCAATAAAAGTTTATTTTTTAAAAATAGGGCATATTCTACTGTGGCAAATGCAGCCAAAATAAAAGGAAAAGAGGGTCTAATAAGCTTTCTCTAGTTTTCTGGTTTACAAGACCTTAGTCATCTTACAAAGATTTTAGCTCCAAAATAGTGGAGTAAAATAGTGGAGGAGTGAAAGTAAGATGGTAATGAGAAATAAGGAGAAAGACTAGAAGCACATAAAAAAGTTATTTCAAAATTCCTTACTCTGAAGGAATGAAAGAAAAGAGTAGAAGCAGAATAGGGAAGGGAGAACAAGAGAAAATAACATTTTTTAAAACAGCAATAGAGAAATAAGCTTTTAAAATGTTGAGATGAAATTAAGAAAGTATATAAAGGCTGGAAAGGTATGATTTCTCAAGATACTTTTGGTGTTGGGACTCTTGCATGCCTCCACTGAGATTAGCTATGTTCCAGCTGCATGTGTTCCTTACTTGGACCATGGGTTGTTCCCAGGCAAAAGATTCCAAGACTGAAGTTAGTGTGCAGGAAATTTGAACTTGGGATCAGAAAATGCAGGGAAAGCAGAGGGAGAAGTTAAATTATGTAAAAGGCACAATAAGGACTCAGCTGACCCTGCAGGGAGCTCTGAAATTCAGATGGAGCATAGAAGATGTTCCCCATTACAGCTGGGAGCCAGGCCTTTATATTCCCTCACCCACTGGTCACTGAATGATGGCTGCCCCAGGAAGGGGTATGATCTTGGGTAAGGCAGCCATCTCTGGCCAAGGGATGACCTGGAATGACTGACAGGTGAGAACAATCTCCCAGAAGTTAGACATACAGGCCCTTCAGTCCTGAGTGGGGGATTTCTGCAGCACATCCCAACATCTATTATACTTGGCATTCTTATCACCCCTATTTGATCTTTTCTATATTTATCAGACCTTCCTTCTATATTTGGATATTCATGGTTGCTGATGTCACCTAGTTTGTTTGCTTGCTTAAATTCAAATTTTACTTTCTGCCTCCCATTCTCTTTTTTGCTTTAAGGTGATTTTCAGGAGGAAAGTAACTAGGGCCTTGTGTGGAGTGAGCTATTATTACATATTTCTACTGCGTTGGTGCAAGTGTGTGCAATTGTTGAGGATCACTAGATGACTCCATAGAAAGGGTCTAGCCCTACATTATCTTAAAAAATGTTCCACCCAAAATAACCTTTACCTAGAAACCAGAAGAAGGATTAGATACCAAAGCTGATGGATGGCTGTGGGGGAAGGTTGGTAATTGATCAGCCAAAAGAGCTTAATACTGTGCCAGAGAACAATAAGTAAAGTCCCCAGTCCCCTTACCATGAAAATTCATCTAGCTTTAATAATCATGGAAACATTATAAATTATTACCACCACCCCCTATATGAGCTCAATTCCTCCAGAAAACACTTTTCCCATGTAAACTATCAACTCAGTGTCCATAAGGACACAATGTGCTGAGTGAAGGCACTTAAAACAATGGCTTCGGGTGACTCATGGGCACCATGGACTCCACCGGTTGCAATGAAATAGTAATTTTCTAAAAGATCCCACAGAGGCTTTTAAAAGTCTATTGACCTTCAAAAAATAAGACTTCCCCTCTATTCACTCGTAGATCAGATGTAATATAATGTATTTCCAGCTCCTGTTTCAAGAATAACAGCAGATCTGCTTATAAAAACTAGCTTTAAAGGAGTAGAGATGATTTTTTTAAAAATAAAGCAAAATTAAAGATGAAGTCCAAGCACTAGGCAACATACCTTGGAAAAATAAAAATTGTTTTATCTTAGCAAAATTAGTGGATCAGTCAATACCTTTGCTCAAGTAAATAGAGGATTTATGACTGAGCTAGTAATACAGGCAGTGGGCTTAGGTCAGAGAAGGGCCAGTATCAAATGGACCAGGAAGTGCAGGAGGCTGAAGCTTCAGCACCTCTTTGCCGCCCCATCCCAGGTCTCTGCAAAGGCCCTGTAATTACTTTCAAAATTTTGTATTCTTGTTCATAAAGAAGGCCCACAAACCTACACTATGAAACCTGAATACCACCCTGATAAAGGCATACAGCCGTACAAAAATCTAATATTCAGTGAAAGGTAATGGGTATTTTTTGACTCGTGATAATTTCTATCCCCCACATACAACAATCACACTTCAGATGTCCTGAAATAAAATGTCACAAAATATTCATTTGTGTTATGAAATAGCTAACTTGACACTGAGAAATGTCATTATAGCAAGCAAGTTTGACATGCAGGTTAAATATCAAAAATATGTGGAGATAATTAGGAAAATAAAAGTAGTATTTTAAAATCAATTTTTTTTATTTAACTGATATTTAATTTGTCCCATACTATGGGTCATGCACAGGATTAGGCCTTCAGCAAATAAATTTCAAATGGGCAACACTGCTCAAATGAGAAGAAACAATTTATGTTTCAAATATGAATAGGCAATATGCAAAAACTACAGCTTTAGCAGATGATTATATAGTCTTTGTGAATTTGGAGTAAATAAAGATAAAATATTTCTAAAGAACCATCTATGTGTCATAGGAACTTTTTTCCCTGTGTCGTGATAGAGGTATATGGTCTATAATACAGTTTTCTTATCTTCTGCTGTTTGGCCCTACACATACATCAATTGCACTCTTCATTGAGAGTTAACTACTTTGGGGTCACTATTCTGCATGAAGAAACTACCAAAGGCATTGGCAAGCAAGTGGAGAAGTAACAAGTAAAACATTCATTCATTCCACAAATGTGTATTGAGCATAGCATCTACCCTGTGCTATGTACTGTGCTAGACACTGGACATGCACCAGAGAGCAAGACATAGGTCCTGCCTTTACAATCTTGTCTGAGAGGAAGAGAATGAATAACAATTGCAATACATTGGATTAAGTTTTATAAAATGAGCTATGCCAGTTGCTCTGAGAGTACATGGGAAGAGTATGGAATCCAGAGTTAATACAGTAGAAATTCAGTAGAGACTTCCCATAGCAAATGATACCTCTTTGAACTCCCCAAAAGGTGAAAGAGAGCAAAAGTGTTCCAGGGATTGAAAAAATAGTCACAATATTCAGAACACAGAATTGGTGGGAACAGGTACAAGCTAGGCCAAACCCTTGCCCTAGCCTTGCCCTTCCATTTTAAGAAGTTTGAAATCAACCTAAGGCAGTAAGAAGAAAAAAGTTATGATATTTGAAAGCAACCCTGAATTAACATCCTATCTCCAATAAAAATTAGATGATGTGAGCCAGGGCATATTATTTAACTTGTCAGAGCCTCAGTTTTTTCATCAGTAATGAATGAATAATAACTTATTAAACAATGTTGTGTGAAGCAAGTAAGATAATAGATGGGAAAGCAGCGTGGAAAAAATGTATAGACATGTTCTACAACTATAAGGTGCCATTATTGCATGAATGATTGTGAATTGTGCTTAGGGAGCGACATCAAAATTGAAGACAAAGTGCAGTGATATTCAAAGGCCACTCAACCAGGAGGATCTATGTTTTCCTCAGCGTAGTTGATGTATGTGCAAGAATGAAGTCTGACAACGCAACCAGTGCAGTCAGCACATTCCACTGCATCACAGAACACTGCACGGCAAGGCAACTGGGGCTCTTTCCAATTGCAAAAACACCCAAGGATTTTCAGAAGGACTCTGACTGCTGAATTCACACATTTGGCAATGCATTCATGCATGTTGGGAAGGTTCTATGTGTAATCCTATAAAGGTTACTTTTATAAATCAGAATAACCCTGTTGTATACATTAGGATTTAATAATTGTAAGCATAATAGCAGATTGAGGGCTTCTCTCTCTATCTCTCTTTCTATCACTATCTTTGTCTCTATATCTCTATCCATAATAAAATTTAGCACCACAGTGATCCTATAAGGTTGAAATGAATACTAGCTCCATTTGAGGAAACTGAAGCTTAGATAAGACAAATAGCTTGCCCAATATCATACCACCAATAAGTGTTAGAGATGACATTGGAACCCATTATCATCTGACTCCTGTATCATGTACAATCTTACATAGTGAGACACCAATCCATGAAAAACATAGAGACTTGTACTTCTGGGTGAAGTACAAAATGATGTCTCCAAGGCGATTAGTCCTAAATTATCACTATACCATCAATTTAGACAAGGGAAAAAAAGCAAGCTCTACTTCTAAAAAATACTACTAACAATTTATATATATATATATATATATATACTAAAATAATAGTACTAAAATACTATTTAGTACTAATAGTACTAAAATAGAGGAAGAATATCTATTCAGTATAAGGTTATATAGATGTTGATTTAGAAAAATTGACATGAGCTATGCCTAATGGTGTATACTTAGACTCATAAAATTGAATGTAAAGCAACCCAAGCTCAACCAGGCCTTACTGCCCTGAGCCTCTTTTGAAGTCTTAAAAATGCATCCCTATGTACCTCAAAGTTGTATTTCATTTTGAATGATAATAATATTGATAAGGAGTTTCTGTAAACATAAAGCATTTGGATTTTAGCCAGACATTGGACAAGGCCTGTTATTTTAGTCTTGTGGATAAGTTGAAGAAACATGAGTTAGTATTTTTAAAGTATAAATAATTCAACCATCCACTCAGTAAGAAATGTGTAATGGATTGATAACCACCTGTATACTAGTTTGTATTACAGTAGCTGATTTGTGTTAATATCCTGCAAGAGAAAATGTTTGCCAAATTAGGAAATGGCAACAGATGAGGAATGAAAGCTCACTGGTTTGATTGCAGAATCAGTGCCTTCCCAGTACTAGATAATATGGAATGTTAATAGGGACAAATACAAACTACAAGTTTCTACTCTGAGATACAAAAACTAATCCCTGATGGTCACTTATCGCTACCAAGAGTTGCGCTTCAGAGAACACAGTTGAAAGGAAGCCAATAGGCCTTTGCAGGCCATGGAGTGGAGATGACAAATTAGGCAATGACAAATCAGTTGCTTCAACAGAACCAGTGTCTATGACCTAGAAGCAAAAACCTCACTCTCACATGTAGTACTGTGGCCCATTCCATGCTTCACCTCTAAAGCCACCATTCACAAATCTATCATAAGAGGAAAGATTGATCAAGAACAGAAGACCAAATACAAAATTAAAATATCAAGAAATTCTAGTAAAGAGGCAAGATCTTTGAAACTGAAAAAACCAAGAGATTCTCCTGCTTAGTTTGATAATAACTCAGCCTTCTCTTTATGGATAAAGGGAAGTCTGGCAATGTTGGAGTAACTGCAAAAACTGGGAGGACTTGGAGAATGAATTGTAATAATGAGTGAGCACCTCTATAAAATCCCTAAAATTCCTCCTCTGAATAGTACTTGGGACATCACATTTCTTGCTCTCCTGAGGCTTATAGGCTCCAAGGGTTCCATAAAATCTTCTAAGTTGTACAAATATCTCTACCTTTTATACATTATCTTGAAATCCTAAGGACTCTCACATATAAGAATAAAGCTCCTCATCCTGGTAACAAAAAGCATTCAATAAATATTTGATGAATAAATGAATAAAAGTTATTAATTCTGCAAGGGCAGAGAGGCAGAAACACTCTTATCAGGCTATCTTAAAATTAAATGGAGATGTTAAGGTTCTACTTGTTGAGTATGTTTAAAATGAAATTGATATAGCAGATTAAGGATTAGAGTAACTTTGTAAATAGAGATTCTTGAACATTACTGATATTCCTAATAACTATAAGAGGAGATCTGAGGAAAAATACACACACACACACACAAGGTGTGAGCCAATTATAAGTAAAGAAAGGTCTCAGAACAGCCCTATGCCAGCCATAGAATCTCCCTGCTATGCAAATTCTCAGCCTAGTTCTCCAGACTTCCCTTCATGATTTTGTCACCCTTTCTTTACTGCCAAATTTGAACCTATTTGTGTCACATGTTAAGATATCCTTCAGTGTAAGAGATTTCCCTCTGAAAATGTATTAAAGGATTGGATGTCTTAGGGGAGCAGGATTGGGGTGGGGCAGCGATAGTTTCAGGATGATTCAAGTGCATTACATGTATTGCACAATCAAATTAGCACATTTTCTCTGCTAATGAAAATCTGTATTTGCAGCTGCTTCTGAGTGCTAACATCAGCTCCACTTCAGCTCATCAGGCATTAGATTCTCATAAGGAGCGTGCAACCTAGATCCCTTACATGAGCAGTGTACAGTAGGGTTCGCTCTCCTATGAGAATCTAATGCTGCTGATCTGACAGTAGGCGGAACTCAGGCGGTGATGTGAGCGATGGGAAGCAGTTATAAACACAGATGAAGCTTCGCTGGCTCACCTATTGCTCACCTTCTGCTCTGCGGCCCAGTTCCTAAGAGGCCACAGATCAGTACCAGTGTGCAGCCAGGGGGTTGGGGACCACAGTCTTAGAGATATTTGCTGTTTAAAAAGAATTAGAACAGGTGCTGGTTTAAGTGTGAGGTCTACACTGGAGCACTGAATCAGGGGGCAGGGGGTTCTTCCATGATGCTACCCTTCCTTGCAGAGTTCTGCCACTGCCCAGTTCAAAATATACCCTCTGGAAAGAAAATGCAATGTTATTGTTGACAAATCACTTTGATTTGTAGTCTTTGACTTTTCCTCAATCTTAGGTAGACAAAGTCTAATGCTCTACTTTCCTTGAGAAAAAAGAAAGGGGGAGGAGAGCTTTGCCTGTCAACGTATTTCAAACATTAGCTGATTAAAGTAGGATGTGTTCTGTGAGAAAAAGGGGGCTCTTTTTCTTCATCTTCCCAGTAAGGTCTAATACCCACACTACCTATGGGAGCCTGCCTGTAGATATTGTAGTAGCTTCAAATTGTGTCCTACATCAAAAACTCGCATTAATCTCTTATATTCTTATGGCTACCACTATTTTATTATTTTCCTTTGTGTCATAAATCTCTCAACTTATACTTGGCAGCAGAATGGAAACCAAAACTGGCATTTGATACTGAACACATTGGCTAAACCTTTCCTCTGGGTTACTAGATCAGAAGAAGGACTAGATTCAAAAAAATTCAAAGCAACTTCAATATAAAAGCTTCTCAACCTTAAGTCTTTCTTTCAACCTAGTTCCACAGGGATTTATGCTTGCAAGTTTTATCTTCTTGGGTAAAAATAACTGCAAGAGTAAGCAGTATCTTAACATGGTATACAGAATTCAAAGAGAAACAAACAGAAATTAGGAGAACTAAGAAACAAGACTTTCAGGAATAAAAGCTAGTGCTTGTATGTTTTTCAAAGGAAAAATGCCATTAGTGTTCCTCAGAAAAACCTCTTCAGGAATATGAAAGAAATGCCTACAGCAGTATGCCACATCAAGAGGAATAAAATACTGTTCATAAATGTCCCTGACGTTTATTAAAGTAAATATTTTCTTTTGTTCAGTTTTAAGAGGAAAATTTTTTATTTTAAATAATTTTTAAAAAAATTAAATTTAATGATACAGCATTTAAATTTACATCATGTAAAATAATGATGGGATAGGATATTTGGTTCATTATCAATAATGTCCCCAAACACCATTTATCAGTTAAAGGTGGATTTCCTAAGCAATTGGACATGGGAGCATTCTAATTAAAAATTAAATCAGTGTTCACATAAGTATAATTGAATAATCACTGTAATTCTCTAGCAAATATTAACAGCTAGAAAAGTATCTAGTTTTATTGGATTTTTTTTTTAAAAAATCTCATCATCTCTATAGTAAAACTACTCTGAAAGTATACTCAGAAATCACCTTTATTGGGAGTCCGTCTGAGTAATATTTTGAATCGAAGTGGCTGTGCAGTGTGCCGTTGTTTTCTTTTCCGTAGAAGGTAGAAATTAAAACAGCTATAAATTCAGCAAGGGAATGCAGGGGCTCCGTGCAGTGCAAGTGGTATTGAGAAAGGGCTGGAGTAGAGGGTTTCTAAGGTCCCTTGAAGTTTTGAAACACTGTGGTTTTTAACAGATCCCAGAGAGGTCTCAACCTCCCTCATCAGAATTACCAAGGCAAAACTATTTGAGGCAAGGCAGGAGAGTACAGTCACTGAAAACAGAGAAGGCTCTGGAGCCAGACTGCCAGGGTTCAAGACCTTATTAGCTGTCTGACATTAGATAAGTTACTTATATTTTCTGCAACTCAGTTATGCAATGGGTAAAATGAAAATAATGATATCAACACTTCACAGGGTTAGTGTAAAGATTGAACAAGCTAATATATGTAAAGCTCTTAAAAAAATACCTGGCACATTATTTAGATGGGAATCTGGCACACAGCAGAGGACTGAGCGGGGTCAGAGTGAAGATATGAAGACACTGCTTAATCCTGTGTGATTTTAGACATGCTATCTAACCTCTCTGAGACCCCTACCTCTCATCTTCAAATAAGGGTAACTCCAATTTCTACCTCACAAGGTTGTTAAGAGGATTAAATGAGGTAATGAGGGCTGAGATCATTATTAGGAGTCATGTTCAGTGTGAGCTATCCCAGCTCACAATAAACAACGTGACATACTTCAAATGTGGAGGAACGGACATACTGCAGATGTGGCACAGAGCCTTGGTACTCTCTGCTCTACATTCAACAAAGACCTTTCATCATATACTGCCTTTTTGCCCCTATGTTTATTGGAAAACTTGAAAGCAATCTTATTCATCCTTTGTTTTCTTTTGCATGAAGTTAAAAGCAAAAGGTAACGCTTCTAAAGACCTCCCAGTAATATGAACTGCTTTGTCAAATACTGCAGTTTCCAGCAAATCATGCTCAGACACCAGAGTAAAGGGGGCATAGTCTATGCATCTCATTTTCTTGGCTGGATGAATTTAGAGTTTATAAAGTTTAGTCAAATGCAAATGAATTAATCGACTATGCCTCATGGAAAAGAAGTGGAAGGGATTCTTGCCATCACTGCTTACTTACCCCTCACAGTGCACTCATTAAAATGGTGACACTACTTGGAACTGGAATCACCTTCTACCATCTATGGAACATGCCAATGAATGAAATGGCATTTTATTAAAGTTCTAAAGACCAGTGTGTCTCAAACCAGAGTGACCCAGAAAAATGCTAGGAAAAGGAGTTCTGACATGGGTACACAGTAAGTCTTTGGTTTGTCTGATCTGACTGCTAATGAGAGTAATTGTGAGTCATCTCTGTCACTTAGGCATTTTCTCTACAGAGGAAACACAGCCAGGTCTTTCCTCACAGACTAAATATTGGTCAGACAAGAGGGTTTCCACGGGTACCAACTCATTCTTCTGGATTCGGCTTAGATATCATTTTCTCAGGGCAGCTTTCTCCCTGGTCTCCCATTATGTGGCTCACTAGTATATTATGCTTCTATTTGCAAAATCCTGGTAGTCATTTGTTTAATGCCTGTGTTTCCTAATGTTTCCCCAAAAATCTGAGCTCAGGAGATATGTCTTTTTTCATCACTGTATCCTCAAAGCTTTAGTAAAATGTCTAAAACATGATAGTACTAAATGAATATTTTTGAATTAATCAGTTAATCAATGAATTACTGAAGACCCATAGAGTTTATTCTCATAATTGAAAAATTATAGATTTCTACATAAGAAAATATAATATTACAAATGGCTATTATTCTAATGGTGAGAATAATCAATAGCTGTTTTGATAAAGGTTTCAGAGTAGGAACACTATTTGAGCATTAAGTTATATATCTGACATCTTCAGTTTGATGTGCTATGTTTACATCTGTGACTCTCCTCACCTTTTAGAATTTGAACATATAACAATCTGTTTGATTTCACAATGATCTCATCTTTAAAAATGAGTTTTTTCTAATACAAGGGATTTAGGATTATTTCTTCTTTTGATAACATTTATCAGCATTCCCTGAGATAACTGACAACTCCCTGGGCTCAAAAGCTTAGGGCTGATATTCACTCAGTGAAACTTTAACATATCTGTAATCCAGCAAACCAAACCAGCACTGGGAGGTATGGATTGGTGCCTTGGTTGTTCTGTCTCAGACCTCTCTGGGAGAACACAGCAAGAAGACAAAGGTGGGAGGGTAGGAACAAGCAGCTCAGAACAGATCATAAATGAAGTCTATGGTGGGAAAAGGTCTTAATGTTGTCATTAATTTCAGTTCAAAATAAGATACTTTTATTTGGTCAATGTTCTGTCTCTAAAATGGGGCATAAGAGGCTTCTAACCCTAAGACAGGAATTCAACTATGATGGATAGATGTTCCAGAAAACCCATAAAGAAACAATTCCAATAGTGAGGTGGACTCTGAGGCTGATTTTTCAGGAGTCTCTTGTGACCCTTTAAATCTCCTTTATAAGAGGAGCATTTTAAGTTGATTTAGTGAGATGGCTAAAACTTAATTAGTTATCAAATAATTACCTAATGGACCCTTTTTGAGATATAAGGTTGAGCCACAGCTCTAGCACCAATGCAATTAATTTTAAATTTTATAAGCCGTAAAAGGTAATCACAGTCCTACAAATCAACGAAGGTGTGAAAATAATATTTAGATGCTGCACTGACACCAAGACACCAAAAGCAGGTTAATTGGGTGGCAATTAGTAAGAAAAGTGTTAATTGCCACACTAGTCTTATATTATGCAAATGAATTACATTTCAATTAACAGTTAAGAAATCAAACAATTCAAAATGTATGGGCAATAATAGCAATCAGCATGTTTCACAGAAGCCAAATACTCTCCTAAATGGGAGATTTTGATCTTGCCCTCAATTCAGTAAGGTTGTGATCACTTTCTATTTCTGTGCATAAATTTAGAAGTGGAGCCTGATATTTTAGAGTTAGTGTCCACCATACCAAAGGTAATTTCTAATAGTATATGCTTGGATTATCTATGAAAGGCGAAACTCATGGTTCCTTTAGTTCAGTTCTCTCCCTTAATACAGGAGGAAACTAGGACTGAAAAAGCATAAAAGAATTTGCTAAATTCAAACAGGTAGTTAGGGACAAATCTGGATCAATATTCCATGGTCCTGATATGCAAAGACACTTTCTACTATATAATTGTCAATAGTAAAAGATTGCCTGCTTTCAATAGAAGAGTGTAAGTTTTAAGAGATTGGCATTTGGTGTCATACCCATATGGATATTTCACTTACTGTGTTACCTTGGGCAATTTATTTAACTTCTCTAAGCTTAAATTTCCTACCCTATAAAATGAGGAAATAAAAGTACCTACCTCATCATTCTATTTGGAGTATTTATAGAAATAAGCAAAGTTTATCTCAATGACTAGCACATAACCACCCCCAAATTATTAAGCTATCATTATTAGCACTGGTTTTATAAGAAAGTAAATTGAAATAAATTGAGGGGTTCAGAAAAATAATCCCTTTCCCTCCAAGGAAATTACATTTGTTAAAATCCTCTCATTGAAGATACTTTTTTTTGGATTATTGGTTAAATGCAAATGTCACTAGAATCAATAACACTGTATTTTCAGCTAACACTTTGGCAGGAATTAAGGTTCTAACAGTAACTGCACTTAGAAGGACCAGTGGCTTCGGACATCTGAGACGGAATGCATAAGTGACTCAGAGGTAAATCCAAATGAGGTACAGGGATGTTGGAAAGGGAAATAAAAGGACACACAGTAAATGTCACTGTCTTCATCATTTTGCCTAACTGTGAAAATCTAGGTCGAAAGATTGTCTCTACGGGTATAACTCTTGACAAAGGAATTATTGGGTTTGGTGGTTTTGTTTTCAAGCTGTGTAAATATACACAAAGATAAATAGTGATTTTGGTTATTTGACCACTATAAATTACTTGGCTAAAACCATTTACAGCTGAGGCAAAGGGAATTGAGTTGGTCATGCTTCCATTTTAGCCTGAATTATCAGTATAAATACAGTGTCCATTGCTGGCAGAGGTCTGATGCATTATAAAAAACTCTGCCCATGAGCAAAAGTGACAAGGGAGAAATGAGCAGCTGAGGCTTTCCCTGAATGTGAAGGAAACCAGCCATTTGAAAATCTTGTAAAAACCATGACTTACATGATTGTAACAACAGATCAGGTTGAAGGAGGGAAACAGGGAAGTTGGCACAAGAATTCCTCAAAGAGAGCAACACAATTTGAACAATGCATCTATATAGATTGCATTTTACTTGACATTTGCATTGCTGAAAGCCAAATCAAACTGGAGTTTGTAAATATGGTTAATAAGGGTCACTGGTGGTTGCTTCTCCACTTTATCCCACAAAATCAGCTTCTTTCAAATCCTACCTCTTCCGGGTTATTCTGCAGAGTCTTCAAGTGTGCATCATGCCATCTACCTTTCGAGAAGAAAGCTGTTACTGGGCACTCTGGACAGCCTTTTGACTGAAACAATTAAAAAGCAGTTGTGGTGAACGGACTCTATGGGATGCCCCCTGAGCCCCACTGACTGATATTTAGACCTTTGTGTAATCCCTCGCCTTTAGTGTGGGCAGCATATGTGACATGCTTCTAAACAATAGAACACAACAAAAATCACTCCTGTAATCAAGGTACATAATAAGATTGTAACAAACGTTTGTTAGGAAACTCTGTCCCTTGCTGGCTTTGATGAAGTTGGGGATGGCCATGAAGCAAGACACTAAGGGAAGTTCCTGGGCAACAACCAGCTGACAGCCAAAAGGAAGGCCTCTGTTTATATCACTTAAGGACCCAAATCCTGCTAAGGACCATGTGAGCTCAGAAGTGGATCCTTCCCAAGATGAGCCTCCAATGAAAACTGGCCCTTGGTGACACTTTGCTGCCTTGTAGAAAACCCAGTAAAGCTAAGTTTCTCATGACCCACAGAAAGAGTGAGATAATAACTATCTGTTGCTTTAAGCCACTTAGTTTGGGATAATGTAGTTATGTAGCAATATATAAGTGATAGATCAGTGGTATTGAGTAAATTAATGTAAAAATCATATTTTTAAATGCATTGCTGAGCTGCTACAAAAGGAAAGCCCAGATATAAATATCAAAAGGAAAACAACAGGATTAAAGCTGGATTTCATCCTATTGATTTATTTAATAACCTAAATATGTTGTTTTGCTTTGACTGTGGCATGGTGTACTGAAACACACACACACACACAAGTCTAGGACTTTGCCACATAAAGAAATATAATAAGACACTCTTGGGAAAAAAATGTAGCTGCATCTGCAATGCAAAGAACAAAAAATAAACAACAAAGAACAGAAAAGTACAACAAAATAAATTGTTTTTGTCTAACTCAGCATTTAGTAGAATAAAAACAAATAATCTCTCCTGAGAATTCATAAATACAAACCAATTTTATGTGATTTTTTTGATCCAAATTCAGACTTATATAGTCTGAAAATTTTCTAGTAGAAAATTTAGTTTAAATGAATCAAGATAGATAGTGCACCAGGAGATTGGAACAAGTAAATGTTAATCTTTTGAATAAGACTGAACTTGAGTCTAAGCATTAAAGAATTCCAATAGATAAAATTCCAAGGAAAATAAGCCATTCACAGTAAAAAAAAAAATTCAAAAATACACAATGAAATAAAATACAAGGAGAGAGAACCAACAGAAGCAACAATAGAGAAAATTTAAAAAAACAAAAATTTCAGATATAAGAATTGTCAATTATAAAATATTAAATAGGATGATTAATATAAAAATATAATCTTGAAACTTGAAAATACAAGCAGAGAACAAGAAGCCATAAGTAAATAAGCAGATTTGAGAAAAAATAAAATAGATTTTCTAGAAATGAAGCACATTAAATACATTAGATGAAGAAAGATTATTGTACTAAATAAATAAATATGAAGAAATACACTGAGTGCAATCAGCAAAGAGAAAAAAATGTGATAGGTTAGGGTCAGAGAGAATAGAATGAGTAGGTCTAACATATTTCCATATTATATTAATATAAAAATATTAGTATGAAATTCAAGCAGCACTTTAGAAAATATGTGGTCTTAAAGCCTTAAATTTTAAAAGAAAATAGATTCAAAAATTTATGAACTAAGCCTCTATTATATAAATTTATAAAAAACATTACTTCAAGCTAAGTCCAAAGAAAGCAGAAGAGAGAAAATATAAAAATCAAAAGTTAATGAAATAAAAAAGAAATATATAATATAAAGGATACTTAAATTCAAAAGTGGATTCTTTGAAAGAGATAATAAACTTGATAAAATCCTTGTTGAATTTATTAGGAAAAAAAGAATATACGCAAATAAACAGTAGTAAGAATAAGAAAGGGCACATAATTATAGATGTTGCTAATGCTAAACAACTAATTAAAGGATATTATGAATAGCTTTATATTCCAAGTAATCTGTAAAATTAAATAAAGTAAATAAATTACCAGAAAAATAAAACAAAAAAATTCACTGCAGAAGAAATAGAATATTTAATTGTCCTTTTATCATCAAAGAATTTATATCATTATTTAAAATATTCCCTCAAAAACACTTCAGAACTATGTGGTTTTAAAGATAAGTTCTACCAAATATTTAAAGACCATATAACTCCAATTTTACCAACTTCCAGGAGACAGAAAAAGATAAAATGCTTCTTTGTTCATTTTATGAGGGTGGAATAATTTTCATACCAAAACCAAACAAGAGCAAAACAAAGAAACCTACAGGTAAATCACACTCATGAACAACACTGAAAAAAATCCTATGTGGAATATTGAAATATTGACAGTAATACATCATTATCAAGTTGAGTTAGCTTGAAGAATACAGGGATGATTTAATAGTAGAAAACTAAAGAAGCAAGTTTACCATGCTAAGGGATTAAAGGAGAATAAATATGTAACAATCTCAGATGATGTGAAGAAAATAAACTTTAAACAAAATTTAACAACTATTCATAACAAAATTATTAAAACTTAAATGGAAGAGAATTTTCTTAATCAGATGAAGAGCATCTGTAAATACAAGCAAACAAACAAAGCTACAGAAAACAATGTAAGTAATACTCACTGGACTTCTAATCAATATTATATTGGATATCCTCCCAATGCGGTATGGAAAAGGATAACCAAAAAAGAAAGAAAATATATTGGAAAATTAACATCAAGCAGTTATTGTTTGAAAATAATTTGATGGTCTAAATAGAAAATCCAAAATAACTCACAGATAAATAATAAAATTTATAAATGAATTTTGTAAAGTCGCTACATTCATAATATAAAGATGCTAATTCTCCCTAATATGATATATGGAGTCAATGCAATTCCAATCAAAATACCAGTAGAGTATCAACACGCCAAACCTAATGTGACATTTGTTCAGATACATGACAAAGACCAATGAAACAGACTAGAAAGTTTCAAACAAATTCCACGTATTTGGAAACTTGATTTATATCAGAGCAGGTATTCCGGATTTAGGAACATGAAATGAACTAGTAAATTAATCAAGTGTTAAAATTTGCAACACATATGGAAAAAAATTAAATTGTGCCTTTATATGGCACTATACTCAAAATCAACTGCAAAATCAACTGTGAATTAGAAACTACTATATTTCTTAAGGAACATATTGTGGCCCACAGATAGTGAAACATTTCTTTAAATACAAAATGTGCAAACCATTAAGGAAAATATTGATAAATACAAGTAGAGTAAAATTACTCTGCTCATCAAAAAAACAAAGGAATAAAAACACAAAAATAAGGTATTGGCAAAAGATACATATTCACAGAACAACTGACTGTATTCATAGAACACCTATGAATGTGTAAGAAAAACATAATTGCTCAATAGAGAAAAAGAGAGCAAAGTATTTCATAGAAGGGGAAATACATATGGTTCATAAATATATGAAAAAATTCAACTTTATTAAAAAAGAATAATAATTTATAGCAAAAACACTGCAATGAGATTTACTGTAAACCTATCAGACTGGTAAAAGTTAAGAAATCAACAATCCAAGTGTTAGAAAAGACACTTGGAAAAATGGGACAATGCACACACTACTGAAAATGTACAAATTACTATGACAAATTGCTATGTAGAAAACATTTTGACATTACTCACTGAATTTCAATATGTATAATGCCATAAAAACCAGTAATTCCCATGTTCCTTAGAAAATAGACTGTATATCATAGGTATACAACTTCGGTAAATCTTGTATATGTATATCAGGTGACACAAGAATGGACATAAGAGCAGTGTCCATAAGAACAAAAATCTTGAAATAATTATGTCCACCAACAGTAGAATAATAAATTACTTGAGTATTTATTCAATAGTAAAAATGAATGGACTGCTAGTACATGCATCAATCTCAGTAATCTTAAAAAAATTCATGCATAAATTTTAAACAATGTCAAGCAAAGAAAGCATATCTCAGTATAATACATATAGTAAGAGGTTTTTTTTAAAAAAAAAAAAAAGCAAAACTAAAGAAAATTCAAACAATATATTCTTTAGGAATATCTACATAGGTATTAAAATCTGGGAAATGGAGCAAGAAAATGATAACTCAAATTTGTAGTTGTGGTTAGCCCTAGGAGTTGAAGTGGGAGAGGTAGCACTGGAAGCCTTAAAGCACAAAAAATATCCTGTCTCTTAATCTGGATAGTCCTAACCAGATGGTCATTTTATAATTATTCGTCAAACTATAAAGACATATTTTCAACACATCTTACAATTTTGAAAAATTGCTCTACAGTTGTATTCACTACACTTAGGACAGGTTATGCTCTTCCTCTCCTGATCCTTCCTCATGAGTTATGTTTGTTTTTAAGTGATTGGCTCCCTGCGTATGTGAATGGAGAAGAGTCTTGTCATGATTCCAGACACTGCAATGAGCTGCCTGTCCCTGGGCATGGCTGCCATCTCCCACTTGCTGCTAATACTCTCAGGCGGACCAGCACCAAAGCTACCCTGCGGGCCGTGCAGTCTTCCTCACCCCATGGCAATGACGTGTTCCAAACAAAGGTCAGAGAATGTCTTTCTCCCCTACTTAGTTACATCCTGCCCCTCTGGATAACCAACAGTGCTGCTGTGCCCACGATCTTAATGAGTTTTAGTGAAAATAAACCCTGCATTTTATGCTAGCATCCTCTTCCCTAGAGTTCAACCTAGAGTCCACGAGGTGCAATATTAGAATGTAGATAAGTGAATTTATTATGATTTTTCTTGACATTTATCTGAAACATTTGTTCTTAACTGGACCAGGATGATCTGCTTCATTCCTTTTTCCTTGGGACATATTTTATTCCCAGGGATTTCTATCTCTTCTGACAAGTATGCTCTCCTTCCATCAAAAATCCCTATAGCTTTCTAAATATTGGAAGAGAATAAGTCTTTCATCAAAAATAGAGCCTTGAAATAGTATACATAAAAAATACAATATCATTATTGTCGATAATAGTATATAAAAGATGTTCTAAACTTCAAAGAATAAGGAAGTAGTGAAATTAATTATGATATGTCCACATAATAGAATTCTTCCTTACTAATATGAGGTAGAAGAATTTGTTTAAATTAAAGGATGCCAATTATACAAATTTAAGTATAAATATGCAAGATACACAGTATGACATATTGTTTGTAAGGCTGTGTGAGTGTATGTATACACCTATGTGTGTCTGTATGTTTGATAGGATGTACACAAAGATAATAACAATGATTAGTTCTGGGTAGTAAGATTACTAGTGATATTTATTTTCTATTAAAGAATAAGATATAATCAGTTATTTGATTCTTAATTTTTCTTTACTACTAACATTTCTTAAAGATATTAAAAAGCTGAGCTGCAATTCCTACAATGCAATTTATATATTTGCTTTAATAAACACATAGCAATCAATGCTTTTTTATTAAGTATAGTCCCTATATGACCAAATATGTATAAAGAAGATAAAGAGAGTTGAAAGAAAAATTGATAGTGTAAAATTCTAAACTGCCAATCATACTTACCCAAAGGCCTGAAATAATATCTAATTTTACTGTTGTTTGATATAAAAAGATATTTCTTGTTCTTTAATTAAGAAAAAAGACAATCTCAGTGAAAGCACTAAAATTAGAATGGCAGCATCACCTGTATTTTTTCTTATTAAGAATATAACAGTTATTCACAGAATGGAAGTGTTTTTTGACTGTGTTAAAATTGATAATCAGTTACTCTTGTCATTATCAACTATACAGAAGAAGAGCAATAAATTGGAATCAAACAAATCTGTATATAAGCCTATCCTAACCAAGACAGTTTATATTATTAATATTGATTTTAATGTTTTTTTCTTTATTATTCCTAATTTTTGTTTTATTCTAGCAAAATCTTAATCAAGACAAACCTAGAAAACGAAAGATAGTATAACAAAAAAAAAAAACACAACTGCAAACCCATACCCCATTACATCTTTCTCAGGTCCAGTGGGATCCAGGGAGAACCTGAAAACCTTGCCACTGTGCTTGGATACATTGTTGACACTGTGCAACAACAGAAGGTACCAAGTTAAAATAGAGAGGAAAAAATAAAACAAAACAAAATGGAATTTTAGAACTTTGTCCATTGATATACATTCAAAGTAAATACGTACATTTTGGAGTGTTATATTAAATGTTTGAGCTAAGCAGGTGACATGTGTCCCATGATTCAGCATAATCTGTGCAAGATTTTCCTATTAAACTGTAAGTCACCAAACACTGGGTGTCAAAAAGGACAAAGCTGCACATTGTATTTTCTAATTTGTTACTTCCCAAAATTATAGCACACAATGTGCCCCCAAATACAAATGTCTAATAATCATAATAAAAATGACCAAATTTGTCCATATATGAGCAAACATACCAGAAAAGCACATACATCTCCATTGTTTATAAATATGTAAGTGTTAAAATATAAATTACTAAAAACAAATAAGACTGTTCTTAGTGTCTCCTGACAGATATAAATCACAAACTGAAATGGGATATGCAGTCTGTTCAAAGTTTTCATTAGTTATTTCCTTTATTACGATAGATGTTTTAAAAGAGGAACAAGCAGTAGTGGGAATTCCAGTTGGGTCATAGTCAACACTGTAGTTGTATGGAAAAGTCATCCCATATGTATGGAGTCACTCAATAAAACCTTGTTATTGTCAGCCACTGTGCTACAGATGATACACATAAAATGGTGAGAAAAATGAAGTCCCTTCCCTCTAGTCTAGTGAGGAAGGCAGATGATTTTCAAATAAACAGATTGAAATCTGTTTTAATAAGTAAATGTATAACAGGATGATTTTTTTTCTTTCTACCCTGACCTTTTCTCCCCTTTCACATTCCCATCTCTACTTCTCCCCCTACCTATTTAGTTTTTGCTTGTAAGAGGGTGTATTTGATAAGATGGAAAAAAGATTCTAGAGAAAAAGTTATGGCACATAGTGGCCAATATTAAAAACAAAAACATTGCTTCTCTTATACATGATTCTCTCTGAAAAATCTAAGAGATCTAGTACCTCCTCCTACGACAACAAAACCAACGGACTGCTACTATCTTATCTCTCTGGGACAGAAGCACAAAGCAGGGCAAGATGTATAAAAGATGGTACTATGATGGAAGGACAGAAAAAGAAGGAAGGCCTTAGGATGGGACTCCGAGATATCCAGCTAAGGTATGGGCAACACAGTGTAAAATGTAACCTTTTTGTATGATCCTCTGATTTCCATGCCATCATAAAATATAATGTTTTTTGTTTGTTTGTGTTTTTCTTTTCTTTTTTCGTTTTTGGGTCAAGTACTTCAAGCATACGCAAAGGCATCAAATGTCTGATCATAAAGTAAATACCAATGATAGAAATTAACATATAATAGCCATAAAATTCAGGGAATATTCTTACAGGAAGGAATGCTTTATTAGAGACCTGAAAGAGGACAAGTTCAGGAAGTAAAAAAAAAAAATGCTGGGAGGTAGGGGAGACAGGATGCTAAAAGATGACAGACGAGAGTCAGTCATTGACAAGACCATACAGTGCCTTGATGACTACATTAAGAACTTTATTCTTTACCCTGAGAACAAGGAGAAGCCTTTGAAGATCCTAAGAGGGGATGTGACAAGATCATCCAGACAATATGCTAATATGATCATCCACTCCAGGTGGGAAGTGCTATAGAAAGAGCTGTGGCTAGAGGCAGGGAGGAAAACCAAAGGCTATAGTGTTGTCCAGGAGAGGTGATGGGCACTTACACTAAGCAAGCTAGCCACGGAGATGAAGGGAAACAGACTGAAGAGGTATATGGTGGTGAGTTTGATGCAAATGGGTAATGAATTGAGAATAAAGAGGGTAAGAGAAAGGGAAAACGTGAAGATGATTCATCACTCCTGCCATGTGATTTTAGTGAATGCTAGTGCCAGTGGGTAAGATGAGGAAAATGGGGCAGATTGGGTGTGGCAGGGAGAGTTTCAAGACAAACATACATATCAGGTAATTTACCTATAGTTAGAGCCAGGACATATTTGCTAAATCAAAAATTTGAACAAACTATGTGTAAGAAATTCAGTTAAGAACTGTGGGTCGATAAATAGATATAATAATAGCAAACATTTGGTGAGTTCTTCCTCTGTGACAGCCACTGGTCAGGGTGTTTTATATATATATAAACTCATTTAATCCTTACAACAACCCCATGAAGTAAGTAACATTGTTCTCTTCATTTTATAGATGATAAAACTGAGGCATAGAGTGGCTCTGTAACTTACCCAGTTATTAAGTAGCAGATCTGCGATTTGAAACTAGGAAGATTTGCTTTGGAACTCATACTTTTAATCAGTACCCTATTATGTAAAATAAGACTTGGTAGGTCTTATGATCTGGCTAAGAAGATAATACTTTAAAAAAATAAGGGATATATTAAAATTGAAAGGCCTCTTGTTATTTAAATCTAGTAAGCTCAGGAGATTCTTCACATGTGCTGAAGTTTAAATTCACAAATGACTGAATGTATCTTAGTCAGGATAGGCTAGAATAAGCTTCAGTCACAACCCCAAAATATCAATCCTCTCATTGCTAGACCACCCACAGTTAAAGGATAACATTGTGAATCCTCAGCCAAAAGTATTAAACATTTCCTGTTGTTTTCTTCTATTGAACTCACCTCTAGCCACAACTCTTAAACAGAGGATCTCAGAGAATCATCACCTAGCTGACAGCCACTGCAGATCAGAGATATTCATTACAAAGTAAAATGTATTTCCACTCAAGATATAATACTGAATATCAATCCAAAGACAAATAAAACAGAGACAGGGATAGAGGCAAAAATTAATGTATTAAATGCAGAAAATAATTATCAATGCAACTAAAAGTTATTTCTCATTACCAGTGATAAGATGTGGTTTACTGTAGCCATCCATGGTCCTTTGGGGGTGCTGGAGTAGCTTTGAAAGAAAGAGAAATACAGCCTGACTGACACCAAACTGTGTGAAAGGGAAACATTACATTTTAACATGCCATTTTTAAATCAAGCTATTTAAAAGAAAGATCTCTTGAGTTCTTCTTATTACCTTAAGACATCTAGTCCCTGAGCACACAGGATCAGAACTTTACTGAACATCATAGCCCATGGCCTTTCCCATCTAGTACCAAGGGGTCATCAGCAAACAACCAACAAGATAGCATAAATGCAATTAGGAGAAAGGTTGAATAAAATCAAGTCAGTGCTGGTTATAATCAGGAAATTTTAAGTAAAGCAATTTGTCATCTCACTGCAAGGTAAAGGGAAAATTTTCACCTCGTGCAAAAATTTCCCATTGTACTCTCCCTAAGTTTATAGTCAAAATAATAATAGTTATATATATGAAACTCTGACAATTCTAAAGAGAAAAATAAATTTATAAAATTAATAAATTAAAAGTAAACATAAGGTGATACAAGAAAAATGAAAAATATATATGTATATGCACATATATATGCATATACACACATGGAAAATATACACACACATACACAAAAAGTATTAAGATATACTCAAAAGAGGTAGATATTTTGAATGAACTAGTACCTTAGAAATATATTGAAAAAATTATCAGTTTTAAAAATAGATAAGAAAATCCCCCTCTAGAAAAGGCTGAAGGCATGAGTTATTCCATGAGAAATTACTTTTAAATAATCATGCACCAAATAATTCCCATCATATATAAATTTATCCAGAGCACAAAAAGAAGTGAAGCTTTTCGATTCATTTACTCAAGCTAGCCTAATAAACCTGTTGCAAAGCACAATAAAAGAAAACTATATACCAATTTCACATCCCAATGTAAAAGTTCTATATAATGTACCAGCAAATCAAATATAGAAGCATACTAATAGAAAAATAGGCATTGTAAAGGACTGGTTGGGGAAAAAAAAGAACATTTTAATGCAAGGAAATATGTTGACATAATTCACACAGTATAGTGTGATTTCAGATTTTCAGATCTAGAGTTAGACAAATGGGACTTCCAGTGCCAGCTCTACAAACCGCTGGCTGTGTGACCTTGGAGAAATCACCTAACCATTCTGTGCCTCTGTATTCTCACAGACAAAATGGAGAAAAATATTGTCCGCCCTATAGGTCTTTCTGTGAGGCTTATTAAGTAAGATAAGGTATGTAAAGTTCCTAGCACTTTGCTAGGAAAAAAATGCCAGAAAAATCCTCAATAAGTATCTATTATTATTAAGCAGGCAGAAAACAATAAAAAGGCATTTGATAAAGCTAAATACCTATTTCTGATCTTTGAAATAATAAACTAGAAATAAACAAATAGTATTAGAACATGATAAAGACTATGTTTTTCTCAAACCATAAGAATTATGCTTAGTGATAAAACACTAAAGAAATTCCTAATATATTCAAGAATAAAACAAAGGCGACACCTATTACCCAGAGTCAGCCAAACTGCAAGGTTAGAAGCACAGTATTCTAAACTACCATGTCTTTCCAAGATATCAAACCCCAAATGCAAGGAGTTTGGGTCTAACTACAGAGTTTAGGGGAAGAGTCCACACAAGACTACCCTCACTTCCAACACCAACTACAAGTTCAGTAGGTTCACAAAAGCACCCACAGGTTTAGTCATTTGCTAGAACTTCAGCCAGCAATGGGGCCCTCTAATCCAGGAAAGGATGAATTCAATAGCTCAACCCTTAATTGATCCTTTACTTGCATTTACTTTAGCAACCCAGGGAGCTTAATAGTGTGGCACCAAATTCCAAAGAAGAGGGCACTATGCCACCAGCAAATCAGCTTCTGTTCTGGTAACCAAAATAAAGTTTGCTTCCCATCTTCCTCCAGAACAAGGCATATATTGGATGTGTGGCAACCAAGCATACTGGGTGCTACCACCTTACTGGAAAGGCCGCTGCTCTCTGGGCATAGTATATCCATGTAGTCAAATTGCCCAGGATTCAGCAACCTTGCCTTTCCCGTTGCATGGCCAGGGCCACCTACACATGTAGGCACTTCCCTTAATTCCCCTTTTTGCCTCTATGACAACAGCATCTGCTGCCAAGGAAGTCACAGGAGGTACATCACTGGGCCTACAGCAGTCCTTGGCCATTTAGGTGACACAAGGCCTAATGAAAACTAGCTATACACTTGCCCTCTTACAAGAACAGTTCGATTCATTGGTGAGGGTTGCCTTACAAAATGGAGGGTGCTTGATCTTCTAACTGTAGTAGAAAGGGGCACCTACTTGTCCTTAAAAAAACAGTGCTGCTTCTGTGTTAACAGGACAGGACAGGACAGGTTCAGGACAACATCAATGCCATCCTAGAGTCCTCCTCCAATCTCGAGACATGAGGTGAGACCTCTAGGCCCTGGTGGGTGTCATTAATAATTCCCTTGGTCACTCCATTACTCTGCATTCTGGTAATTCTTATATTGGGACCAATCCTCACAAATTTCTAACTAAATTTATTTCATCCTATCTAGAGGCCATCAAGCTACAAATGGTCCTACACTCTCCTCCAGCCCTGGTGCCTACCTTCTCCTCACACCTACAACCATAACAATCTACTGAGAACATATACTGAAGTCCCATGGAGAGACCCCCGGTGAACCTGTAAGAGACCACCCTTATAGAAATTGTCATCCCTACTCAGCAGGAAGCAGAAAGATGAGTCTATGTCCTTATCTAGTGATTTGGGCCTCTAGAATAGAAAGTGGGGAAATGCTAGGTTGATAGCAAGGGATTCCAGGTCTCCTAGGGATGAAAGTGGATCTCTTGCCTTGGTGTAATTGCCCCGTCTGGGAAGAAGGACAAGAATGGGCCCTAGGACTCCATCTTGGTCCTGCCCCACCCTAATCCTCTCCCAAGCAACTGCCATACCTGGGGGAGGAGGGAATACCCTATGAATCTGCCAATCAGAACTTAGTGCACCAACTGCAAAAGAATGCAGAGGACTCTCTTGCCCACAGGTCAAGCAGCTTAGGTACAATAGAGTCCAGAAACTGACCTAGAATCCACGTGTGCAGTAAGACTCAGGTCATGCAATTCCCGACTGTTCAATCAAAGTGGTTCCATGGTGACATCTGAGCCATGGGGCGGTCACAATCTAGACACCATAAGATAAGATTCAGAGCATAACCAAACTCTCTTTTTCTGCTACAACAAGGGGTCTGGTCATCATCTGTGGTGTATATATCCTGCTTTGTAAATCTGTATCTTGCTCTTGTTCTATAATTCTATCTTTCTGTTCTCAATAAACCTCATTTTCATGCTTGCCTTACTTTGATGCATCTGGTCATTCTTTGGCCAGTGCATCAAAACCGACATTTCAGACTGAAACCTGACAGAAGGATCACAGAACTCTCTGGAAGCCATTATACATACAGTTATGGTTTATTACAAGGGAAGAAAACAAATTTCATATTACCCAAAGGAAGAGACTCAGAGGGCAGAGCCTGGGAAGGTTATAAATAAGATTATAAATAAATATAATCTTATTTATAACCTTATTAATAAGATTATAAATAAATAATTCTGTTATCTTTAAGATAGTTACTCTCCCCATCAATGTGTGACAATAAACATGGACTATTGCTAACCTGGGAATCTCATTCAAGCTTTGGTGTCCAGAGTTTTTACTGGAGTTTCATTACATAGGTGTGATTGATTGATTTCAGGCTGATATGTGAACTAAGAGGCCCACCATAAGTCACCTCATTAGCATAAACCATCAGGTATGGAGCAGGTATGGGGCCCACAATGAATAACAAAGACTTTTATCACTCAGTAAATTCCAAGGGCTCAAAGTTTATGTCCCTGGAACCAGGTACAAAATCCAGAACTCTTGTTAGGAAAGGTCAAATTCCTTACTACACATTTATTTTTGCTATTATTTAATTTTTTTCTGAACATTCCTATCAATACAATTGTCAAGGAATAGTCTAAAATATCCATTATTTGAAAAAGGGATAAATTTATTATTCATATACAATAACATTTTCTATCCTAAAGACTTAATAGATTCAGCTGTAAAATTCAATTTAATTTGCATAGTTAAGTCCAAGGAAAACTTAGAAGGAAACTGGCTCAAAAAAATATATAAAAAACACCTGAGGGTTATGACACCATTCTCATGAACATTTATATTAATTAGGGGAGAACTGACATCTTCATATCCATGCTATATGTCACACATTGTACTTTATCAGTTGTCATGAACTTAATATTTTTTATCACTCTCAGGGACAATTTATTTCTGTCTTCACACTTTACAAAGCAGTTTATGAGCAATAAGTACTGGGTTTTTTAACTGCAAATTTTAGTTGACAATTGAAAAATTATATGATTCTTTTCACTTCTCATGATGAATTTTGTTAATAAATTCTCTAAACATAATTTATCATCAGATTCTTTAGGAAAAGGCAAAGATATAATGTCTACTTCATATTTAATATATTTTGTGGCTGCTTTAAAATTTTTCTCTTTATCTCTGGCTTTAAGCAATTTGATTATGATATAACTTAATGTCATTTTGTTCATGTTTCTTATGCTCAGGTTTCATTTATCATCTTGGATCTGTAGGTTTCTAATATTTTTCAAATTTGAAAATTTTTCTAATTTTTTTAAACACTTTTTTGTCTCTTCTGTCCTCCTTCAGAGACTTCAATTAAATTTATATTACGCTCTCTGATGTTGTTCCACAGCGCCGATATTCTGCTCATTTTTTTTCAATACTTTTCTCAGTATTGAGAAAATATTTTATTTTGGATAGTTTCTATTGCATGTCTTCAAGTTCACTAATAATTTTTTCTGAAGCATATAATCTGTTATTAATTAAAATTTTCATCCATGAAAGTTAAGTTTGGGTCTTTTTTCTATCTTCTATGACTCTACTTAATATGCTCAATCTTTCCTCTACCTTTCTAAAACTATTTTTTCATATTTTGTCCACCTTTCTTATTGTGTCAGGCAAGAGGGAAAATGAGTCTTTACTCCTTTTCACAGAAGCAAAAGTCATATATATTCAATTTTAATTTTTTCTGTAAAGAATCTTAGCTCTCCATTCAAAAGTATAATTGAGCTATTATACTCTTTATATTGTTCATATTAATATAATGAAATTAATTTGAAAGATTCATAATTTTTAATAATCTAGAAGAGTGAATATCAATATTAGAAGAACATAAGTTCATAAATTGAAATGCCACTAAGCTATGGGAATGGGGATGGGTTAGGGATTTAACAAAATTATCATAAAATAAATATGGAAAAAATTAAAAATAGATAAATATTAAAAATGAAAAGAGCTAAGAGAGTTTACTCCAACTAATAATAAATTCTGACATAAGAATTGAAAGATCTATGAAATAGAACAAAAAGCCCAGAAATAGACCTATTCTAGTAAGGCAATAATTTAATATAGGATAAGGATAATATTTCATGAATTGGTAAAGAATAGATAATAAATTCCAATGAAATTAAAAGTTAAAAATAATAAAGCTATAGCTGTACCTCATACCATTGATCAAAATAGATCCTAGAATAAACTATGTAGTTAAATTTAAAAGTATATACAAATGAACTGGTAAAAAAATACTCAGAGGAATGTCTGTTATAATAGTAGAGAATAAATTTCTAACTGTAAAGTCAAAATTTGAAAATTGCGAAGGAAATATTAATAGATTTGAAAACATTATTTCTACTCTGAAGAACATAAATAAAAGTAAAAGAAAAACTAATATATGACTAAAAAGAATAAATTCTTATGTTAAAGGAGAGCTCTTTACAAATCAATAATAAAATTATCAAAAAATTTTAAATGGGCAATGTATATTTTTAATGATAGTCAGAATAACCAAGATTAATAAGCATATGAAAAATATTTTTATTACTAATAAAAAGTAAACATTGTGGTGATATATATATACATATACATATATACACATACACACAAACACACACACATATATATATATACACACTGGTTTTTATCCACAGTTCCTTTCTCATAACTCTTAGTCCTTGTTATAATGTTGGGGAGCTTTAGGCCTCATGAGGCAGAATCTCTCTCTCTGACCTTCTCCCGTCATCCTTTCATTTGCCCAAGACAGGATTCTCATCTGATTTTGGGTTAAAAGACCCTATCTCCAGAGAGGGTTTGCCCCATACCCTGGAGGAAGGAATGCTGCACAGAAAGACCAGGAAGAATCTGAACCAACAGACCTTGCTGGGATTAGATCATGCATTTTTTTTGTACAAACACTTTCTATGTAATTGTCAATCATGCCTATGTAATGAAGCTTCCATAAAAACCCAAGAGGACTGGGTTCAGATAGCACCCGGATAGCTGAACATGAAGGAGCTCCCAGATAGTGGTGCACCCAGGAAGAGCATGGAAGCTCCATTTCCCTTCCCCCCTACCTCACCCTATGCATTTCTTTATCTGTGTCCTTTGTAATATCCTTCTTAATAAACTATGTAAACATAATAAGTGTTTCCCTGAGTTCTTGAGCCACTCCAGCAAATTAATTGAATCCAAAGAGAATGGGGGTCTTGGGAACCTCAACTTGAAGCCAGTGGTCCAGAAGCTCTGGAGGTCCAGACTTGTGAATGGTGTTTTTCGGGGGGCAGTCCTGGAGACTGAGCCCTCACCCTGTGGGATCTAACAGCGTCTCCAATTAGATAATGTTAGACTTGAATTAGAGGACACCCAGATAATGTCCACTGCTTGGTGTATGGGGAGAATCCCCACATTTGGCTGCAGAATTCTTCTTCTGAGTTGATTGTTGACTGTGGTGGAGTTTAGAGGAAAGCACAGTTTGAGGAGTGTTTTCCCAAAGTAATTATAAAAACATACAGTACATTATCAGCTCAAAAATGGTAAAGAAAAAATACAATTCCCAGAATAATGAAGGTAGAGGAAAAAGGCATTTCTATACTACCGATGGAGATAAATATTTAAACATTTTTGGATTATAATTGGGCAATCTATGTATTCAGAACCTTAACAATGATGTATCATTTTGAAACTTAATACCATGTTTCCAAAGCACATTTAAGAAAATATAACACTCATAATATAGTCTTAAGTAAAAAGAGAATATACCAATTTAATACAAAAACATACAAAAGTAGAGACAGTGGTTATCTCAAGATTATGGAAGTGTGTCTGATTTTTATGAAACAATATTACTTTCACTGTCATAAATTGAATCAACACTTATTACTCTTTAATCTGGTATTTGTTCATATTATAATCAGGCAATCTGCTAAAGTGGTAATGGGGCTCATTTCCATCAAAGATTGTGGAATAAAGTAAACCATCCCCCAAATCCTGGGACCCATTCTGGCATGGCATAAACTTTATAATAAACTGTGAGGCCAAAAGAATCTCTCTCTCTCTCTCTCTCTCTCTCTCTCTCTCTCTCTCTCTCTCTCTCTCTCTCTCTCTCTCTCTCTCTCCCCTACTTTCTCTGTCACTGTGAAGTTTAATCCTCTTACTGATAGTCAGGCAATTTCAGTACTAAGGTCTTAAATCTGGATGGGGGCAGAGGGATAAAATGCTTTTCTCTGGACATATGTTCCTCATTATGTTAGTCCCTTTACAGCTACTGCTTCAGGGTGACCTTGAAAGGAAACACCCTGCAGAGCCAGAAGTTCATTACTGTTTACTAGAGAACAGTGTTGGAATGTTCAATGTATAAGGAGAAGTTACTTTATTTCTCAGAGGTTGTGTGGCACTGTCTCTGTGTCTATAAAATAGGTAGAGATACTTGTCTGTACATAAATCTTCAAAAATAGTCCCATCCTGAAGAAGAGCATAAGAACTTATGAGGTTTTTGGAGGTACATATGTTAAATATGCAATAAATAACTGCTAAATGAATAATTGGAGAATGAATAACATACTGCAAGCTCCATTGTGTGGTGCCTGTTTTACAGGTTTTCATGCCTCATTTCTATCACTGTCACCCGGGGAGAAATTTTTATAATAAAGTTTCCCAGGTTCCACCCCCCAGAAATCAAACTTCATTTAGTCTGGGTAAGGACTTGACAGAGCTTCCACAGACAGTTGTATATGTTGTTCATGGTACAAGGATTCTTAGCCATGGAAGCATGTAGAGATTGAAGACCAGCCTGGACTTTTGGACTAGGTTCAATTTGCCCAGAAAAAGGAATGCTTTTTTTCCTAATCCTTGCAAAGATGTGCCTAATGGCCAACCCTCGGACCCAAGCATGTACCTTCTCAGATGTAACATCTTGTTTTCTATTCACAGAAAGATGCAATATAGACTAGCTATAGCCCTGGATCCAGGCATTAGGATTTTTTTAAAGTTCCTTAAACAAAGCCAGTGACAAGCTATGATTTCAACCATAGGGCAACATCAATTACTGTCAGTGCTGAGCTTCAATTCTTCCCTGCAGAATCTGTTTCCTATTTTTCCCATCTTACAATTTTTTCTCTCTGTAATCTGTGATCCTTACCTCCATGTGTGCTCATCCCCCGACTCTCACATACATACCTATGCCCACGCTCTACCCACATTCTGTGAACTATAGTTCTACAGTTTCTAAATACTAATCATGTCCAGAATTTTGAACTAATTATAATAATTCAAAACTTACAAATTCAAAATTTACGTATAGTTCTAAGAGCTATATGTAATTCAAAACTATGAACTTGGTTACTACATCTTATGAGAAATTAGACCACCAACTGTAGAAGATATGGAAGTTGGGATCAGGAGGGCTGTGGCTTCCCTGAAGCTGCATACTTGTCATAGTGGGAATGCTAGTGAGCCTGGGATAGTAATGGGTATGAAATCTGTTGCTACATGGATTTCAAAAGATATTTCCTGTCTGTAAAAATTAAGCTCAACATAGTGGTAAGCACCTGTAGTCCCAGCTACTTAGGAGGCTGAGGCAGGAGAAATCTTGAGCCCAGGGGTTCAAGGCTAGCCTGGGAAACACAGCAAGATCCTGTCTTCAAACAAACAAAAAATGTAAATGTTATGCAGTTAAGTCCAACCAAATGCAACACACGTTTTTTGGTGGTCTTCTATATGTTAGAGAATCTGAGTAATAAAAATAGATGTATGGAATAGCTCTTATCATCAAGGTTCATATAATCTAGAGGTGCTAAAAAGGAATTAAAAATATGAGAAGACTCCCCTTTAAGAGCTCCTCTCAGCTTCTCAGCAACATACCTGGGAAGGCTAAAACACAAGATAACGTCAAAAGCTGGGAGACATGTGCACCAAATGTAAGATACATGGAAGAGAAAATTCTCACAGAAAACAATCCAGAAGGAGGAGGAAATGATGGTGCAGAAAACTGTCATCTGCATAACTTCATAGCTGAACGGCTGTAAGAGAGACAGAAGCAGGAGCATTATGGTGGTTGTCACACTAGGCACTGTGGATCTCCAAGACTCATTTTAATAAGAGTGATGGAAAGAGAGAAAAGTAAAGAAATTATCCTTCCACTGGGCATGAGCGTGTTAAATGTGTGTGTGTGTGTGTGTGTGTGTGTTTTCTTAAAAAAATAGTGGAACTTGGACTACAGTCTGTGAGTATCTACTTTAGGGGATAGATCTCTGAAGGGGATGACAGGTGTATCAATGTGTATGCATGACAATGTCTTATGTTTACCTAGATCACTCAGCAATTTGGTTTTCTGTCTAATGACAAAGATGTGATATAAGGGATTTACCTGTGTACATGCTTACTTCCTGGGAAATAGTATTTTATTTGAAACAATGTGACAAATCCCTTCCAAGTTGAAAGTTACCAAAAGTAGGAACTAAATACATCACTTCTGAATTCAAGGTAAGCAAATAAAAAACTTAAAAATAAATCAAAACATGGCAAAACCTATAAGTGACATACTTTAAAAACAATATTGCTCAGAGAAATGAAATCTTATGCTATAGTCAAAAGGAAAATAATATCTCTGAATAATATTTGAAACATGAAACAAGCAAAACAGTGCAATGAGATAAATACCATTACACATTCATTGTGATGGCTAAAATTAAAAAGACTGACGATAGCAAGTGTCAGTAAGAATGTGGCATAAACCAAATTCTCACACATTAATGATAGGACTGTAAAATATGACAGCCACGTTAGCAAAAGATGTGACTGTTTCTCTTAAATTTTAATATGAAATTGTCGTGTGATTCGGCAGCTCCACCTCTACACCTTTAATCTAGAAAAATAAAAACATATTTCTTCAAAAAGACTTACACAAGATTGTATATGACAGTTTTCTTCATAATGGCCAAAACGGGAATCAACTCAAATATCTTTCAATAGGTGTATAGATAAATAGTGACGTAGTCATTCAATAGAAAACCACTCTGAACAGAAGAGGTAAGATGGCTGACCAGAGATGCCAGCTGCTAGATCATCTCAGAAAGGAGAAGTTTTAGATGAAAAAGAAAAACAAATAAACAATCATTTCCCTTGGTGTAATTCTGAGGAGAAAGTGCCAGCACCTACAAGAGATTCCATGGGAAGAAGATGTGGAGCAGAAAAAGAAGGATCAAGATTTTGGCAGAGGACAATCCCCAAGAGGCTTAGAGTCCAGCACAAAGGGGAGGTGAAGTGGTTTGTTTCTCCTTCCCTCACATCTCTGGCAGTCAGCATGCTCCCGAATTGCTGGAGAGCCTTTCTACCCTCATGAGCCCAAAAGCTGCTGCCACCAGTGAACTGGGAGCTACTTGAGGACAAAGCACCAGCCTGCCAGCCCCCTTGAGGCACTAACCATCACCACAGACCCAAGCCAAGATGGCAACTGCTATACTGCTTCTCCACCCACCGTGCACCTTTCTCTTGCCCAGGGGACCTCTGTTTTCATCTTGCTCCTTCCCGCACAAACATTTCCCAACTGCCCAGACTCCAGGAGCCACAGGGGGCAGGTGGGTCCCAGGGTATCTGCATGACACCAGAGTCTAGACATTCCAGGTAGGCTGCCTTCTACAGAAAGGGACAGAAACAACTAGAGTGATAATTTTCCACCACCCAGACTCTTTTCCTCCCTTTCCCCTCCCCATGGTTGCCAAGAGAGACAATTGAACTAGGGCCCTCAGGAGCCTGCTGTTTCCCCTCCATTGATGCATACACCACACTGGGGCTTCTACAGAGAGAGGGGCTCAAACCTTCCCTCTTAAAGACCTGCAGAGGACTAAGAGTGTGAGCTCCCTGCTAACCAGTCCTCCTTGGTGCTATTTGCCCAGCTGCTCCATCAGAGCAGGTCACGAAGTGGAGAGACATCAAACTTGCTTGAGTACCCCATAGACAACTCAGGACCACCACCCTTCTCCCTGGCATAGTCAGGGATTAATCTTTGGGGACCCAGGGATAGGCCCACAGACCAGATTCCATAACCCCAGAACTTGATCATGTTGCTTGGGGCCATTGAGAAGAGATTTGTGAACTAACCGTAAGATTGCTATAAGAAAATGCTGGAAAATGTCTCCTAGATATCAGCCTAGATTGCTTGAGCCCAGGAGTTTGAGGTTGCTGTGAGCTAGGCTGACGCTGCGCTAGCCCAGGCAACAGAATTAGACTCTGTCTCAAAAAAAAATAACAACAACAAAAAAAGATATCTGCCTAGGAAAATATTAATAATTTAGAAAGAAGACACCAATGGCAATCACAGCAACAACATAAATAAAAGGGATTTGATTAAATTAAAAAGCTTTATATATTGTGACCAAAAATGTTTATATTCCCATAATGTTCTGAAATTTTTAAAAAATATTAAAAATTTAAAAAATTAAAAATCTCTGCATAACTACAGAAATAATTTACAGAGAAAATAGATAACCTACAGAATGGGAGAAAATACATGCAAGCTATATATCCTATAAGGGCTAATAATCAGAATTTATATAGAACTTGAGCAAATCAGCAAGAGAAAGCAAACAACCCCATTAAAAAATGGGCAAAAGACATGAATGCTTTTCAAAAGAAGATAGACAAATGGTCAATAAATATATGAAAAAATGCTCAACATCACTAATCTTCAGGGAATTGCAAATAAAAACCATTATGAGATATCATGTTACCCCAGCTAGAATGGCTTTTATTAAAAAGTCCAAAAACAATAGATGCTGGCTGCATGCAGAGTAATGGAATGCTTATACACTGTTGGTGGGACTGCAAATTAGTACAACCTCTATGGAAAACAGTGAGGAGATTCCTCAAAGAACTAAAAGTAGGCCTACCAGTTGATCCAGCAATCCCTCTACTGGGTATTTACTCAAAGGAAAAGAAGTCGTTTTATGAAAAAGACACCTGTATTCAAATGTTTATTGCAGCACAATTTACAATCACAAAGATGGAGAATCAAACCCAAGTATCCATCAATTCATGAGTGGATTAACAAAATCTGGTATACATATGTTATTGAATACTACTGAGGCAGGAAAAATGGATGAATTGAGGCCTTCTGCAACAATTTGGATGGAACTGGAGACCATTATCCTAAGTAAGTATCTCAAGAATGGAATAACAAACACTACATGTACTCACTAATAAATTGTAATTAACCAGTGAGCACACATGTGCACAGAGGGAAGTAAAACTCAATGGAAATCAAGTGGCAGGGGTAGGACAGGTTGGGTGAAAACCTACCTAATGGGTACAATGAACATTATCTGGGGATGAGCACATTTTTAACCCTGACTCAAGCATAATAAAAGTGATCCATGTAAGCAAAAGCATTTGTACCCTCATAATATTTTGAAATAATAGGAAAAAAAAGAAAGAAAAATATTTGAAAAAAAATGAATACAAATACATCAATGAATCTCACAAATAGTACAGTGAATGAAAGAAGCTACACAAAAGCAGTATATGTCATATGGTTCAAATTTATAAAATTTCCTGAAACAGATAAAACTAAATTGTGATTTAAAAAATCAGAATAAATGTCTCTCAGATAGGAAAAATGATTGACTAGGAAGGGTATGTGGGAACTTTCTTGGTTGATGATAGATAAGGATCTGTGTTACTATATATATTAATCAAAACTTAGTGAAATACATGTTGAATTCTATTAATAGTTAATTCTAGGCATGCTGACATATTTAAGGATAAAGTGTTGTATTAGTTATCTATTGCTCTGTAACAAATTACCCCAAAATGTGATGCCTTAAACAACAAACATTTCTATATCAGTTTTTATAGATGAAGAATCCATACTAGCTTACTTAGCTAGCTACTTCTGCCTCAGGTTCTTTCAGGAAGTGCCAATTAAGGTGATAACAGAAGCTAAAGTCACCTGAAGACTTGACTAAGATTGGAGGAGCCTCTTCCAAACTTATGCATGTGGCTGTTGGCAGGAGGCCTCAGTTCTTTTTCATGAAGGTTTTTCCATAGGGCTACTCATGACCTGATAGACACCTTCCCCAGAGTGAGCAATCCAAGAAAGATTGCAAAAAGGAAGCCTTAGTGCCTTTTATGATGTAGCCTTAGAAGTCACACACCATCACTTCCTCCATCTTCAACTGGTCATAGTCCAATTTTGATACAATGTGGGACAAGACAAAACAAAGGTGATAATATCAGAAGGTGAAGATCATCTCAGGGATGTCTGCAAGAGTAGTGGTACATGTACCTTTCTTTAAATGTACCTCAAAAAAGATGGATAGATGAATGAGTAAATTTATAGGTATATGTTAAAACATACAGAATAAAATATTAACAACTGTGGAATCTAAGTGTTAGGTATATATGTTCACTGTACAACTCAGTAAACTTGTCTATATGTTTGAAATTTTCAAAATAAAACATTGGTGAAAATCTCCTTAATTGTAAGGAGATATGGGTAAATATGGCCTCCTCTAAATATAATAGAAAAGGTAATGTATAAGAAGAGCTCAGTCTAATTTGAAAGCAGAGATGCTAAAGGGTGGTGGCTGAAACGAGACATAAATCTTATTGCAGGGGCAGCACTGGAAGAAATGTCTGCATTGGGTGTCCAGAAGAAAAGCCTGAGGGATCCCCAGAGTGGACACCTTATTTGCCCCAAAATATCATGGAGGAAAGCAAGATACTCCCTAAGGGTGTTGGTGACTCAGTTGTGGTAGAATGGAAGCTCCTTTTGGGTTGGTATTCAAGAGAAGACACGGCCGGGCGCGGTGGCTCACACCTGTAATCCTAGTATTCTGGGAGGCCGAGGCGGGCGGATTGCTCCAGGTCAGGAGTTCGAAACCGGCCTGAGCAAGAGTGAGACCCCATCTCTACTATAAAAATAGAAAGAAATTAATTGGCCAACTAATATATATAGAAAAAATTAGCCGGGCATGGTGGCACATGCCTGTAGTCCCAGCTACTCGGGAGGCTGAGGCAGTAGGATTGCTTGAGCTCAGGAGTTTGAGGTTGCTGTGAGCTAGGCTGATGCCATGGCACTCATTCTAGCCTGGGTAACAAAGCGAGACTCTATCTATCTATCTGTCTATCTATAAATAAATAAATAAATAAAAGAGAGAAGACAGCAATGAGCCATGTTACTGTGAACCGATATCTGAAGACCAGATGGGAACAAATGGCATCTCAGTGGATGCTGGGCAGACTAAGGACAAACACTTAAATTAGATACAGGCCCATACCACTCCTGGCCCAAGCATAATCCCAAGCAAAAATGATTAGGGTGATATTAGATAAGGGAATGAGAAAGAATAGCTAAAAACATAGAAAATCATAATTATTACTTCTTTTTATGGATATTGGCATCTTAAATAATTTTATGTGCATTTCAAACTTTCAAAAGAGATAAGAATTATTTTCTATAATTGGCATTAATAGCTTATTTAATTTTAAGAACATGATAGAAAAAAAATTGTGTAGAGGAGGAAATATCCTTACTTGAAAATTACTACCTGCATTATTATAAACATATTTCTTTTCTTAAAGATAGGATGGCTTTTCCTTAAAAGGTGTATTTCAAAAGATTTTCTTAGGAATGAAACTGTTTTACATAAAGCACAACAAACCATGAAGTGCAACTCCAGGGTCTGTGTTTGAGTCCTTTTGTTTTTTTTACAAAAAAAAGTGTAATGTGAATCAGTCCATATGACTAAACCACATATTGTTAGGGACAAGCAGAAGCTGAAACACGCATGCACCCATACACAGGCTGAGACTGAAATGGGAAGAAAAGCAAGTCCAGAAGAGCTGGGTAATGGGGAGTGACAGCACAAGCTGAAGATACTGTGTTCCCTCTCCCCCACCCCTGCTTTTGTTCTAGTTGTCTGTGTCCTGCCCCTATGGCCTCTCCACACAGTCTAGACAGGAATCTTGGTGACAGTCAGCAGAAAGAACCATATGCACACAAAACAATTCAGAACAATAAGTACAGGGCAAGACTGTTCTCCCCTCTAACTGTTAGCAACTTAGATGAAATATCATGAATCTGGGGGGATGGTGTGGGTTGGGGAGGGAGGAAGATGGCTCAGACTACCTCTAAGAGGCCAAATTCAACTCCGAGAGACCTGACTCTCATCCGTCAAGGGATTCAGGAGGATTCAGTGCCCTTGACCCCTTGCACCTTGACCTTGATCTTGATCTTGTACTTTGGGGAAAGCGTAAACATCAATGAAAAACAGTAACTATTGAGTCTTGGTTAAAGTCATATTATTTATTTTTAAATTTTGTTTATAAATTATCTTCTCTTTCTATCTCCACTTGTTTTCTTTGTGAAGGGGTCTACATTATCTCCCTAGGAGCAAGTAATGGAACCTCGGAGGTTGCCCCTGTTCTAATCACCCTTGAGGAAGTGCAGAGCAAGCTGGGCAGGAGAAGGCCAGCCTGGCACTGAGGAGAGGGCAGCTGAGAGACAATTTAGTCCCCAGCTGCATTCCTCAGCCTGCTCACAATCCACAGCCCTGTGAGGACGGTGTTCTGCAGGAGTAGCAAGATTTCCTGGAGCCCAGTGGTCATGTCCCTGGAATAACTGACAGAAAAATAAATCCTTACCAATTAAATTATTCTATGGAAATACAAGAGCACTATGTTACAATATCAAACTATTTTTTGTGAAAAAGTAGACTCTTTTTGCAACATGGATAAGCCCCTAATATACTTTATTTGAATGTTCTGGCTTTCAGATGCTAGGATTTTTTAAAGCAGGGCCTACCTATATTTAATGATGCTGGTTGCTACAGGCAATTCCCACCTCCTCACACCAAGACAAGAACAAGATCTCCCAAGGAACATCCCGGCTATGAACTCAAGTATCTAAGGACACATTAAGGCAGCTGTCTGTTAAGAAGGCAAGCCATAAAATATTCTGTAAAGACACTCAGTTAAATTCCCAATTAAAATGATTTAATGCCTTCATTTTTTAAGTTTTCCCAAGGTTTGCTGATGACTAAAATTATGTAATGAAGCTTTCAAGGTTTTAAATCTGCTAATTAATCTCTGCACCTTTACAATAACCCAGAGCAATAAAAGGCACAATGAAAAGGAGCAGATTAATGTATAAGTGGATTAACCCTTGGGAGGCTGGACTCTTCCAGCCTCGGTGGCTGGTGGTTTAAAATGGGCCAGAATATCATGTGGCCTTGCAGGTAGGGAGCAGCCTCATGAGTAGTCTCATCGGATGGCAGTTCTATTAGAACTAATTCTGCTTCTTTTGCAATCCCTACTGCGATGCCTGACGCATGCCAAACTTCTGCAATTCACAGTACTAGGCAAGCAGGATGGAGGGAAGGCAATGGCACTGCAGAATCCTGAAAGGTGGAACTTCTGGAAACAGTTCAATGAGCGATTCTGGGAAAGCTCAAGGTGGAAAACTGTAAGGGGGACCCAAGAAATGACCATCTGTGTGCTGCACTAATGCAGATGGGAAGTGGAAAGTCACAGTTAACTAGCCACACAGGTCTGGGGAGTAGAGAAAGAGATGCTCTGGGGCAAAAGAACAATTTAGATTTGTGAGTCGAAGCTGAGTCGTGCCTAATGGGAATGTTTCTTATCCCAGACTGGAGCTAACAAGGGGTTCAGATGTATTTTTGCTACTGTGCTGTTGTTTGCAATGGGTAAATAACTGTACCCAGTATTTATCTATTGTCTCAGCTCCACGCCCACCTTCTACATGCTGCTCAGGGATCCTGGGGCTAGAACCTGTAATCTATATTTCCCTGGATCTTTTGCCAGAAACTGCTAGCTTCTATTTAGGTTCTGCCAATGGAAGTTACTAAAGGGAGAATGAAATGGGGAAGTAGAGGAGAAGGAAGCTCCTTTGCATTTTCTAATTGCAGCAGCAGCAAGCTACTTATAAATTACTCCTGATAAGAGGTAGAGCTGGCATTGAGACTGGGTTCTGTTCGAACTCAAATATTACGTACTTTCTCTAATCCTATACTACCTCTCTGGTAGGAAAATTAGGAGACAGTAATATTAGAAAACCTTAAGAAGGATCAGGAGAGTGGTTAGCAGTGCTCCATGTACAGTGATATTGAGATCTGAGAAGAGGCAGCGGACTTGGCAATGCGGAGGTCAACAATGGCCCCTGTGACAATATGTCAAGTAGGGGAATAGAGAATACAATAGGCAGAATTGTATGATTGTCCCTGTGATCTTTGGCCCCTGGTGTTACAACCCTGAGTTCAGGTTAGAACCTGTAATTTGCTTTTGGTCAACAGATTATGTCAAAGGTGAAGTGACTTTTCAGATGTTTCAAGGCCCCTTAATCAGTAGATTTTAAGTTAACTAAGAGGGAAATTACCCTGCTTGGGTCTGACCTGATTAGGGGAGGCCTTTAGAAGGGAGTGAAGCATCAGAAATAGTCTCCTGCTGGCCAGGTGGGAAAAAGCAAACTGTTATCTTAAGTGAACTATGTGTGGAGAGGGGTAGCCTTTAGGAGCTGACAACTGCAAGAAACTGAATTCTGCCATCACCCATGTGGATTTGAAATAGGTAAAAAAAAAAAAAAAAAAATCTAAGATCAACACTTTGATTTCAGCCTGATGAAACTGAACAGAGGACCCAGTTAACTCAAGCCCAGACTCCTGAACTTAGGGATTTAAAACAAACACAAATTTATAGAAGCTATGAGATAATAAATTTGTGTTATTTTAAGTCCCTAAATTTGTGGTAACTTGTTATACAGCAATAAAAAACTAATGCAGAGACAGAAGTCAGATTTCAGACAAACACACACATACACACACACACATACATATACCACACAAACACACATACACACACAGAATTCCTCCAGCCACTAGCTGAACAGAATCCTGATATCAAACAAATCCGTCATTAGGAATCATGCCATCATTGCCCACCTGCCTAAAACAGCCTACTGCTACACCCACCCATCACACTGGATTTCACTGAATAGCAACCTCATCCCAGATCAAAAATGGATTCATACATCCTTCTGGAGGCTTGTATTGAATTTCTGCCTATAATCTCCACACCCCAGGCCCATGTCCTTTCCATTACATCTTAAGTAAAGGAAAAGCAAAGAGGCAGTATCGTCCGAATATTTTATTATTGTTACTTGACTGTAACAAAAGAGAGACTAAAGGAGTTCTTTAATTCAATTATGGTATAAAGACTCTCACTAAGCCATAACAAAATAAAACCCATGAAAAGAGAGGCAGCAATAGCAATATGGAAACCAAAGAATACCATTATAATTTTGAGGTCTCGGCAATTGAAATGGAAATTAATAGTGTTTGTTCATAAAGCTTTTGTAGGTGACTGGTTAGTTTGTTTCCTTCCAAGGCAGTACTTTTCACGTAGACAGTGAAGGCAAAAGCACCCATGACAAATTTGCAAGGGGATACACAGACACCCTATAATAAACAAGCTGATGCGGAAACTGGTAGCATCATCACACACAGCTGAGTTGAAACTCCTTAAGAAAGCAATCTGAATAACCTTGTCAATTCATTTTCCACACCTTTCCTTTGGCAAGCGTTCTATGTCCCCGTGAAGCCTCATTTCCCCATCTACTGCCAAAGGCTACCATTTCGTATAACACATCAAAGCGTAAGAAATGTCAAGGTAATGAAAACTGACACCGTGGCAAAGAGAAGGTGAGCCACAGCCATTGTGGAGAGAGCTGGGTCAAGGTCCTTCCCAGCAGAACACTGCATCGTCCTGGCTGTCCTGCAGCTGTGCTCGCCCAAGAGCAAGAATGGACTCCACAAATATCCCTGTTGAATAGCAGCAACAAAACACAATTTGTGATTATAAATGAATCCAATGGCAAGATATCAAAGCAGTTTCTATATTCAAAACCCAAAACCACCTTTGCCCTTGAGAAAGTTATCATCCTCTCCAAAATATCCCTGGCTTAACTTAATAAACTGACTATTTAGCTTCTTATCCATGCATCTGGCCAAACTTATTTAAATCGTTCTCAAAGAAATTTATGTTAAATCATGAATTTGGCTTCCTGGCCACCTCTTACAGAAACAGAGCCGTATAATTAAAGACTTGGGGAGTCTTGAAGGCTTTGGTTCTTGTATAGATCAAACACTGATGTACACTGGGTCTTTGGCCAAGGCACGGAATTTCTTTCTTCAGTTTTCAATTTCAAAATGTGAACCCTATTTCAGATCTTGGACTTTTTCTAGCCTTACCATTAGGGATTCTCCTTTGCAAAGAGAAATCTTGGCACTTAGTCCAAAAAGCACACTAGAACTAGTAACGTTGTCAAGGTAACCAGAGATGGTCATTTGGAATCTACTGATTACAGTAGTGAACTCATTCGTTACAAAGCTTCCTAATGCTGTACAAGGCACACAAAGCCACTGATGAGATGCTTATATTGTTAGGAGGCAAAAACAACTCTGGAATGAAGGATAATTTTAGGGGTAAGAAGGTTAATGTTCTTATCTAGATAAAGACTGCCTTTTGGTTAAACATGTATAGGTTATATATGGAATAAAACAGTTCCTAGCAAAACAGGAGTGGCGATAGGAAACTAGCCTTCCAAAAGTACGTGCTGATAAAACAAGAGTCCCAAGACATCCCTCTCATTAGTCTTTTCCACCAATATTGTTATTTGGTCCCTTATTGGGTTTATAAATAGTACCAAATTTTTTGTCCTGGCACATTCCCTTGTCTTGTCTTAGGTTTAGTTGTAATCCACAATTCCACATCCTCAGTACTGGATACAGAAGAAGGTACTGGAAAATACTCCATCCCAAGACATCAGTCCTAATTCACCATTCTTCATTTTCTATACATGCATGGTCTATGGCTTCAGCAGTGCCAGAAACAGCCAAGTTCATAGCATTCCTCACAATTCTGAGTTAGTTTCCTTTCACTAAGTACCAAGAATTCTTGATCAAGAAATCAAGAGTTCTACCATAATGTGCAATAATCACTACTCTGGTTTATCTGGGTTCCCAAGTATCCATTTGCATTTGCCATTGTAGTTCTTCCTCCAGGGCTGTGACACCACTCCACTACTGAATGTCCCCACCACCATCACCACATCCACCACACTCTGCTGCTGTCAAAACCACTATACTTTTTACTACATCAGTCCACTGTTTCCTCTTTTTTCCTCTTGGCTCACTGTGTCTCACCTACATGAACATATGTGATTTCTAGTGCTTTTTATTCAGTATTAGAAAAGAAAATAATTACCTCAAACATTTGTTATTTAAACAAGGCCTGTGCAGGCAATCTCAGGAGTTCACCTAAATGGTGGAAGAGCAAGTTGAAGATGAAATGAAAAAGTCAGGGATGATTATCAGGGGCACATGTTTTCATGGGTGTATAGAATGACTATTACTGAAGCAAAGTTCATAAAGAGTGGAGGCCACACATATTGAAGGAAATGAGAGAGGAGACTGGGGACCAAAGCAAATCAATCCAAAGTTGCCTAAGATAAGATCACCTTGGCTAAAATTCTCTACTAGAGAGTGTTTTATCCCAAGACAAGGTGTTCATAACATGCAACTAGAGTTGATAACTACTGAGTTACCCAGACCGTTGAAAATCTTCCATGAGAGGATTCTTTGAGAATATCCATGGGACTATACAAAGATCTAGTTCAACTCCATAATAAGAAGATACATAACCCAGAGTTAAGAAATAGACAAAACATCTCAAAAGACATTTCACAAAAAAAGATGAGCAAATGGCCATTAAGCACATCTCAAGTGCTCAATATCCTTAATTACCATGAAAATGAAAATTTAAACCATAATGAAAAGCTCTACAAACTCATTAAAATGGATTAATTTTAAAAATTATAAAAATCAAGTGTTGGGAATGATATGGTGCAATTTGAACTCTCATACACTGCACCATCTCACACATGGTGGAAGTGTAAGATAGAATAAATATTCCAAAAAACAGTTTACTAATTTCTTATAACATTGAACAAATGCATAAAATATGACTCATCCATCCTATTTTAAGGGGTTCACCCAAGAGAAATGAAAATATAAACCATCACAAATTTTTGAATGCTTTATTTATAATCAGCAAAAACTGGAAACAACCCAAAAGTTTATCAAGTGAATGTATAAACAAAAGGGGGTATATTCATACATTGTGATACTATTCAACAATAAAAAGGAACAAAATACTAATATATACAACACATAAATAAAGCCAAAATACACCAAGTGAAAAAAGACATACAACTGAATTCATTTGCTATGACTCCACATATGTGAATGTCTAGACTATGCAAAATTAATCTACAGTGACTGAAAAGCAGATTAGTGGGTACCTGAGACTCAAGATAAGAGTCAGATTTACCGAAAAGAGGCATGTGGGAAATATTCAGTGCAATAGAAATGTTCTATATCTTTCCTAGGGTGGTGGTGACATGGATGGTTACTAGTTATGCAGATGTATTTATATATTTGCCAAATTCATCAAACTGTTTGCATAGGTCTATTTTTTTCCATTTAGACAAGTTGTTCATTAGTCATAATTATGCTTGAGCAATTGTTTATGTTTGCAAACAGACACTTTTTAATTATGGTAACATATATATAACATTAAATTTGTCATTTTAACAATTTTTAAATGCGTGGTTCTGTGGTATTAACTACATTCTCATTGTTGTTCAATCATCGCCACCGTCTATCTCCAGAACTTTTTCATCTTCCTCAACTAAAACTCTGTAGTTGTTAAATACTAACTCCCTATTCCACCTTTCCCCCAGCCCCTGGCAACTATCATTCTACTCTCTTTCTCTGAGAATTTGATTATTTAAGTACCTCAAATAAATGAAATCATACAGTATTTGTCCTTTTGTGATAGGCTTATTTCATTTAGCATAATGTCTTCAAGGTTCATCCGTGTTGTAGCATGTATCAGAATTTTCTTACTTTTAAAAGGATGAGTAATGTTCATTTTACATATATATCTATATATACACATACACACACACATTTTGATTATCCATTCATCTGTGAACAGACACGTGTTGCTTCCACTTTTTGGCTATTGTAAATAATGCTGCTATTTACATGGGTGTAAATGGGTTTGAACATGGGTGTACAAACACCTGTTTGAATCCCAAATTTCATTTCTTATATACCCAGAAGTGGAATTGCTGTATCATATGGTAATTCTATTTTTAATATTTTGTGGAATTGACATACTGTTTTCCACAGTGGCTGCAACACCAGCAGTGCTAAAGGGTTCCAACTTCTCGACATCTTCACCAACTCTCTTTTTCTCCCTCTCTCTATTCTCTCGTGTATGTGTATGTATATATACACAAACATACATATATATATGTATGCATAAAAAATTGTCATTCTCATGAGTGTGAGGTAGTATCTCATTGCAGTTTTGACTTGCATTTGATGGTAGTGAACATCTTTTCACGTACTTATTGGCTAAATTATTTGCCATTTTTAAAATTGGGGTTTCTGTTGTTGAGTTGTAGGAGTTTTTTAATATATTCTGGATATTAATCCCTTGCCAAATGTATTATTTACAAATATTTTCTTCCATTCTGTGGGTTATTTTTTCACTCTGTTTGAATGTCCTTTGATGCACAGAAGATTTTAATTTTAGGAAGTCCAATTTATCCATTTTTTTTCTTTTGTTGCCTGTGATTTTGATATCATATCCAAGATATCATTGACAAATACAATGTAATTAAATTTTTATCTCATACTTTTCTAAAAACATATTATACTTTTAGAGCTTATAGTTAGGTCTTTGTCTCATTTTGAGTTATTTTCATATATGGTGTAAGGTAAAAATCCAACTTTATTTTTTTAAAAAATAATAAAGTGGACATCCAGTTTTCCCAACACCACTTCTTGAAAAAAACTCCCCTTTCTTCATCATATTTTCTTGGCACTCTTCTTGAAAAGCATTTAACCATATATTCAAGGGTATATTTCTGGGATTTCTATTCTATTTTATTGCTCTATGTATCTGTTTTTATGTCAGCACCATAGTGTTTCGACTTCCATATCCTTGTATTAAGTTTTGAAATTAGGAAGTGTGAGACTTCCAACTTTGTTCATCTTTTTCAAGATTGTTTTAGCTATTCAGGGTCCCTATTCAGAGTCCATATGAATTTTAGTATAGATTTTTTTATTTCTGCAAAAAAAATAATCTTTAGGAGTTTGATAGGGATTACATTAAATCTATAGATCACATTGTGTAGTTTTTCACATCTTAACAATATTGAGAATTTCAATTCATGAACACGGAATATCTTTGTAATTGTGTCTCCTTTAATTGTTTTTGGCAACATTTTGTGCTTTTAGTATAAAATTCTTTTGCCTTTTTGGTTAAGTTTGTTCTCAAGTATTTTATTCTTATTGTTGTTATTATAAATGGAATTATTTACTGAATTTTTTCTAATTGTTTTCTTTGTTTCAGATTGTAACTTGTTAAAACATAGAAGCCCAACTGATTTTTGTGTGTTGATTTTGTGTCCTGCAAATTTGCTGAATTTGCTTAACTAATTTACTTGCTCATGGCTTCTAACAGTTTTATTATAAAATCTTTAGGTTCTTGTTACATATAAGATTACGTCATCTGCACACAAAGATAATTTACCTTTTTCTTTACAATTTAGATGCCTTTCTTTTGTTTGTCTTGCCTTATTACTCTGACCAGGACTGTTAGTCCTAAGTTGAATAAAAGTAACAAAAGCAAGCATTCTTATCTTGTTCCTTACCTAAGAGGAAAATCTTTCAGTCTTTCACCATTCAGTATGATGTTAATTACTGTTTTTTCATGTATGACTTTTATTATATTGAAGTAGTTTTGTTCTATATGTAGTTTAAGTGTTTTTTTTTAAGAGTTTTAAAAGGATTGGTAGAAATTCTTATTTAAATATTTGGTAGAATTCACCAGTGAGGCCACTTGGTCTTGGACCTTTCTTTGTTGAGAGGTTTTTGGTTACTGATTCCACCTCTTTACCAGTTATAGGTTTATGCCTATTTAGATTTTCTGTTTCTTCACGATTCTGTTGCAGTAGCTTGTATGTGTTTAAGAAGTTGTCCATTTCATCTAGATTATGCAATTTGCTCGTATATATATTATCCATTCTGTTGGTGTACAATTGTTTGTAGTACATTCTTATAATCCTTTTTATTTCTGTAAAATTGTCCCTCTTTCATTTCTGATTTTAGTTATTTGCATTTTCTTTCTTCTTTTCTTAGTCAATCTAGCTAACAATTTGTCAATTTTATTGATATTTTCAAAGAACCAAGTCTTGGTTTGTTTATTTATTATTTTTCTATTCCCTGTTTTATTTATCTCTAATCTTTATTATTTCCAAAGTATGTGTTATTATTGTATATAATAATTTATCAATATAGTTTATTTTTAAAGCAAAAATCACCATATTATCATTTAATAATTGTACCTAGCTCAGGTCTGGTAAAATACTTTTAGCAAGTGAATGAGTAAGAAAATGAATGAGCAAGTGAGTGAGCAAGTGGCTTGCATTTAAAATACAAGGCTTTTCTTCGCCTCACAATGGCAAAGCATTTTCAAGTGGACTCTGCTTCATTGGTTGATATAACTGTTATTGTTTTATATTAAGCAACTATTAAGTGGTATGCACTATTCTAGATGCCTTACAAACAGTACCTTACCTCATCCAATCCTCTCTGAAGCCAATGCTATTATCCTCCCTTTGCACACAGGCAGGGAAATGATATCTGAGATGATATGAGACTTCAAATAGCTGAAGTATGACAGTGGCAAGAATCAAATTCATTGTTGTCTAATTCCAAAGCTATACTTTCTTTTCATTTTACCTTTTCTGATTTTTGTGTTTCAAGAATAAAATACTTAGCTAGGTGACTCAGTCTCAGGATTGAGAGACAGAGAGATTGCTTTTGGTAATGAAGGGTTATGACAAGATACCTGGAAATGTGGTACAACACACAAACGTGACCTTTTCAGAAAAGTCACCTAAGTTTCACAAATCATCCCTGGTTGGGAACTGGTAAATTTTTCAGTGTCACCCAGTACAACAAGTTAAGCCCAAATGACCCACTTCCTCTTTGATGACCTAGAAAACATGCTTTCTCGAAAAGAGGCTTCTACTAGGCATGATACTGGCTGTCATTCAACATGGAATTTCTTTTTGGGAGGAGGTAGCTCCGAGCCACACCACAGGTGACTGAATTCTCCCAGCCACTCCATATATGGCCATCTATACAATCTAAATCACTCTGGTCTTAAGGTTCCACTTTATCCACAAAGATTATTGCATGAATCACAGAAACTAGATCATGAGAAAACTGATAGTTGTTTTATTTCTCCAAAGGAGCCACATGCCCCCAACAGTCAAGTCTAGCCTGACCAATATACCAGGTCATTAGTTCAACATTTCCAGAGAGCTGGGGAAAGTGATCCTTGTTCTAAAAGATTCTGGACACACAGGACTAGAAAATATTGGAACTAAAAGAGTATTATTTATGCTCCCTTGAAAGATTTGTTCTAGTAAATATTTTTTGTAAACTCTGACCAGTTACTTAAATATTCATTGAACAATCATAATACTTAGTGAGCATCTATTATCAAACTAGAGGAATTTCTTTTCAACATCAAGAGATAATCATTTCTTAAAGGCAGGAAAATCACACATGTCTGATAAGGGGCACCAACAATAAATAATACCTTTGTTCAGAGGATCAATCACTTTGGGTTGGAGTGTTCAGAGAAACTTTTGTGGGAGGGTTTTTAATATAAAAATGGGACTGGGGGAACCATTACCCAAAAGGCAGAGTGGTATTGGCAAAGACAGAGGATGCGCCAACTCTTGGCTATGGATCCTTAACCCTTCTCTTGCATTCCTCCCTGCTCAGAGTTTAATAACTTCTAAAAACTGACTCCTACTTCCCTTTGCAGATATAAAACACAAATCTCAACCGCCACTTACTAGCTGAGTGATCTTAGGCAAGTCATTTAATGCCTCTGAGCATCAGACGATGAATACATGAAATGACAATAAGATCTGCTAGCAGTGACAGATTAAAGGATGACATGCATATAAAGGAAACAAGCTAAGTGCCTAGAACATAGAAGCCAGTCAAAAAAGTATTTCTTCTTCTTTTGCCTATTCAGAACTTTTCTTTACCTAATGCCAAAACGTTGTAAATGCTTGAGGGAGAAAGTTATTGGATGGGAGGGAGACCTGAGTTCTAGTCTCAACTTACCCACATAGCCAGCTGTGTGGTCTGGGGTGAATAACCTTGGTGTGCCTCCATTGCTTTCTCTGTGAAATCAAGTGGTTAGCTATGAACTCCAAGATTCCTTCCAGAACAACTATTCACAACTTTGCATTGCTGAACATCACCCCAAGGACGTTTTATCATCTAAAGCAGTGAAGAAATATGAGCCCTACGTTCCCCTATCACCCTTTTCATTACCCCGAGAGTGTGCTGGAAGGTGCTGTTTTTCTGGAGAGCACATACTTCATACTGGCACGGCTCTGACTCAGGCATCAAACCAACGGGCTCTGGCAGGGCTTCCAACAGGGCTTTCCAAACCAGCCCTGCGAAATGGCAAGGACACCAGAGGATGTGTGAGCTGGCAAGACCATCTCAGCCCCAAAAGACAAGGGCTCTGAGAGTAAGTACTTCACCAGTGCTCTGCAGCTGTGTGGAGAAAAAAATATGGTTGATGAATTTCCACCTTGCACAGAGCAAAGAAACATTTTTGTATTACTTGCTTCCAGCCAGAGTGGGGGCTTTTCACCACCAAGGAATTCTCCTCCCACGGGTGAGGAGACACTGCCACCTGCTGGCTCTCTGCTTCTTTACACCAAGGGATGCTTTACCAAGGCCAAAGCAATAGAGACTTTCCCAGACAGCACATTAAGATATCATCAGAAAATATCGATAGTTACCAAGCTACTAATACTGAATGTCTAATCAAATCTTGAGTGTCTCATAAAAAAGTTAGAAGTTCAAAATAATTCCTCTCTGTATATTCAAGGTCACACAACTAAAAGAGATCTTTATTAGTAGACAAGGTACTTAAGGATTCCTTCAACAATTTCAGTAACTCATTTATGTGTACTAAGAATTTTTTAACATGTAAAAGTATTTTCAATGCATCATGTCATGTGAGGCTGTTGAAAGAGCCTTATACCTGGAACTTACTATTTACATATATGCCACATGACAATAAAATTGCATTAATGTTAAATACTTTTGGCATTTGGTATTATCAGTAATTCAGGTTTTCCCTCATTAATTCACACTATTAGGCTCTGTGATTAATCTTTTACTATTAGAATGGTACAGAGGTTAAAAGTTAATACAGATATAAATGGAACAAGCTCTGTAATTTTATCAGCAAAGTGGTTTGAGGCTAAGAGTTCAGGAGCATTTTACTTGAAATGGCTTTTATGCTTCTCGATCACTGACAGTGTTCTCTGATTTTGGAACCTCTAATTGTTTTACTCCTTCTCCCCCAAATTCTCAGTGTATGTGACTGGTATGTGTGTCCACACTGGTGAAAAGTATTTAATGGTAAAGTGCCCACCTTCTCTTTTCTCCTTGAAATTTGGTCCATGATAGAAATGATGTTTACTTTATTACATTGGCAAATCATTTAGTTCCATGTTGCCTTGATTTCTCCATTTTCACTTTGACTTTGGCATTGCATAATCAAAGGAACCACTGAAATGTTATATTTGGGCTCTGTTTTTATTATTATCATTATTATTATTATTTGCTCTATCACTAGAGCAACAAGGAAAAAAAATTTGGCATTTCTAAGCCAACAAGATTTTTTAAAGTATTGATATCCAGTCTCAGATCGCCCTGTTTCATAAGCCTAATGGGGGACGAAACAGAACTTATCTGTCTTCAACTCACCCTCCTCTTTCCCCTCTCTTTCAAGTATAGTATTCTCCAAAGTTAAGGAAACAAAAAACAACGTCAGATTGATAGATCCCCCTGACATGGATTAGAGGGGCCAGCTCATATATCAAGAGATCCCAATAACAAATGAGAACATTCTCAGCTTGTGGTCAAACTGCTTGTGAGAATCATTTCATATACGTTGCCTTGCACTCATATTAATCTCCAATGTGTATCAGCCTTTTTATTTTCCAGACTAGTTCAGGAAACAGTGTGTGGGGGGGAGGGTCATAACCCTGACTTTGGAAAGCTCAACGTGGGATTCACATGCTCCTTCTCCCAATTACTGTCTCTGTAGTCCTGGGGAAATCACTGAGACCCTGTGAGCATTCATTTCATCACTTATGAAATGAGGATAACAGTACCTACCTCACCCAGTTATTAAAGGCACAGTGATAACATCCTATGTATGGGACATTTGTTATGTGCCCAGTACTGTGTTAAACACCTTACATGAATTAGCTCATCTAATGATCACAACAGACTCTTTATAATCATCCTTCCCATTTTACACATAAGGAACTGAGACAAAGGACAGGCTCAGTCATTTCTCTCAAGGTCACAAAACTCAGGTATGTTAGGGCCTCACACCAAAGCAAACCTGACTCCCAAGGTGGAGTTCATTTTAAGACATGGACTCCTCAGCCCAGATGGTGTCTGGCAATGGGTACATAAGAAATCAATCATAGGCATTATGTTAGCCAAGCACACAGACCAAGTTTCTGACTTTGCCATCACTCTTGACATTGTGCTCTGTACATAGAGGCTTTAGGGATGATGTGTTGCTTGCTCATTTTAATAGATATTTCAATAATACATACATACATACAAACATACAAATTTGACTCAAGAGTTTCCTGTGACTGCTGTCACAGAGTACCACTAACTGGGTGCCTTAAAACAACAGAAACAAGGTGTCTCAGAGTTTTGGAGGCTGAGAAGTGTGAAATCAAGGTATCAACAGGGCTGTGCTCCCTCTGCAACTCAGTAATTTTTGGGCAGTCTTTGGCATCCCTTGGTTTGTACATGTTTCACTCCAATACTATGCCATCGAAAGGCATTCTTCCTATATCTATCTTTACATGACTGTCTTCTTAAAAAAAAACAGTCATATTGGATTAGGGGCCCACACTACTACAGTATGAGCTCATCCTAACTATTTACATCAGCAATGGCCCTATTTCCAAATAGCATCACTTTCTGAGGCACCAGGAGTTAGGACTTTGACATATCTTTTTGGGAAGACAAAAATCAACCCATAACAAGAGCTATCGCTCCTCTCCATACTTGGATGATCTTAAATGAACAACTGAAACCAGAGAACACCAAATAAGATAGACCCTGTAACAAGCTAGGTGTATGTCCTTGGGGAAGGCACTTGAGTGAATAACGCTCAATTTCCTTATCTGTTAAATAAGGATATTAACAGCACCTACCATGGAGAGTTGATGTTATTTTTAAATAAAATAAGATACATGGAACACTGAGCACTGTGGCACATGGCAAGCCCACAATCCCAATAGCTGCAGGCAGGGCACTATGCCTGCTGTCTCCCATAGGAAGCACCTGTATTCAAATGCCTCTAATCCCCATGTAGACTGATGCCCAGAGTCTTCAGTTACACAGTCATATTCCCAGTTCTTCTTCTAGCCTCCTCCTGCTCTCCTTTGAAAAATAAGGAATGACACCCGCCTACCCGTAACACAGAGTCAGAGTAATCACTCTGATTTAAAAGCTAGAAGTTTCACTAGCTTGGCATTATCCTTGGAGATTTAGCAGCCCAGGCTAAGCTGACTTTGCCTCTCGTCATTGTCAAGTCTGGCTTGTGAGCACCCCACCGTGTGACACAGGAATTGGCTGCAGCATGAAGGTATAGCTGGAGCAACTGCAAGGCAAAAGAAGTGAAAAACAGTGGCTTCAGGTATGCCCACTGTGGAAGCCAGATGATGAAAATTAACCCACCTCTTTAATCACAATTTTGCATCCCAGAATCTTCAGCTGACAGAAATGATAATCATTTGGTTCATTGATTCTGGGATTAATCACTGAAGTTAATCTTGGCATATATTGATTCCATTTCTGCTGGCTGTAACTAAAGTGTTCAAATTACTTACTTCAACTCTGACAGGAATGGGTTCCCAAAACAAAGGAAGTCAAAGATGAGCTATTACACCTGACAGCTCTGCACAGCACCTAGTGACAGCGCTGACTACCGGTCCCTCGGCAAAAGGGGCCCCTAATAGGGAAGGATCAAGCACCTGTTCTTGCTATTATACACTGCTGTTTTATAAAGTTGATCCATCAGTGTCTAGAAGAATTGGAAGTAGTTTTATCTCAAAGAACCTGAACTCAAAAATTGGCTGCAAAGGCAAGCAAATAATGTAGGCAACACAGCAGAACACACTGATTTCACCAACTTGACTTTTATCAGAAAACACCAGCATCTATTCCTTGCAATCCTTCAGAGTTTCACGGCGCTGACCATTAGCCAGCAGAAGGTTCACTGCAAAAGTACAATTTGCAAAATGACAACACAGTGCATTCACCCCTTCCTTGACCTGTGATATGAACTTCTGACCTGATAGATACTATGGACTATCTCTTATTAAGCATACTTTGGTATGGTATTCTGGAAGAGACACAAGGAGACTTCTGCCTTGGTGTGATGCCTGACTAGGGGTTAGATAATTCTTTGTTGTGAGAAACTGCCCTGTGCATTGTAGAATGGTTGGCAGCATCTCTGTCCTCCATCCACTAAATGCAAGCAGCACAGCCCCACCCCATTTTAACATGGAAAAGGTATCCAGACATTGCCAAATATCCCCTGCCAAAAATCACCTTCAGTTAAGAAGGACTAATTTAACTTCACACTTTTTCTTTAAAATTAAACATATATGGTAAAATTTCAAAGAAAACCAATAAAATACATACACTATACAAATTCCAAAAAAAAATTGAGAGAAAACAACCAAGTCAGAAACAAAGAAACAACAAAAAACCCAACTAAGGCAAAATGCATATAAAAATTGGACAAATATATATCAAAAAGAAAGATAGCAGAAAGCAAGTCTAAATATATCTATAATATAGAGTTCTACTTCCACAAAGGTAGCATGAGGGGCTCCATGGACTCACTCTCTGGCAAAGTAAATATAACTGGTGAAATTTATTTTTTTACAAATGCAAGTCTATGAAAATTGTACTAAAATCATAAAGCAAATAAGAAACATTTATTTTTAAAATCAACTAAGTTTCAGTAAAAACAGGAATAGCCTGTGGCACTTGGGTCATGATCTGACCCCTCCCTCGTCCCCTCCCCCACAGCTCAGCATGAGGGAATCACAGGGAGTTGGAGTTACAGTAAATGAGAATTTGAGGATGCTTTCAACCAAATTCAGAATATTATAAATTTACAGAACAAATGACATTATTTCTCCAATGGGTACATGGCAAAAAAAAAAAAAAAAAGAGGAAGGCAACAGCCTCATTTCCCTGCCTGATGTGTGTTGTTGCAAAGAATTTGATTCCACTCTCAAATGCCAAGAGAGAGTTTTCAACTTGGCTAGACCAGTCCATCCAATCCTGTCCCCTGGCTTCAGTGAGTGGCTCACTGCTAATCATGTGTGACCCATGGATTATTTTTTTTTTTTTAGGAATTGTGTGCAAATATCTAATACATAATTTTTAATTGATGTATTATGTGCATATTGAAATACGCACCCAAACATTTATGTAAGCCTAGTTTATAAAAAGATAATACATCTGCATAATTAAGAAACATAACAAGCTTCACTCATCTCCCAACAATAACATTCTCCCTCCCTCCCATCCTCAAAGTAACCAGATTACTTCATATGTGAATTAACATTGTACATGAATTTTTGTCTTTTTATACAAGTGTTTTATTATAAAATTTTTAAACATATAAAAATAAAGAAAATAGTATAATAGACCTATCAGTTTCAACAACTACTAATCATGTGCCATTTTTGTTTCATCCATACTTGAACACATCCCCCACCCCTACTTTCTTATTTTTAATACTTTTTTCTAAAAAAAGCAGAACAAAAATAAATTTTAGGACTTCTTCTGGGAAATACAAGTCAATGGTAAACTGTAGTCATCCGGGCACTTCAATACACATATGTAAGAGCTGGAACTGCTGCAAAATTTTGAACCATAGTGGAAGTAAATTTGAGGAATAAGCTAATAAACATAGAGAAACAGAGCTAAGAGCATATAGAGATGAATGAAACTGGACTCTTGAACAAACTGCCCTAAAACTCTATAACATAAATCTTTACAATTTTGTTAGCTGATATATTTCTTTTATTTCAAAGCCAATTTGACTTGAGAGGTCCTATAACTCACAGAAATCCTACCACAGGATTTCAACATGAATAGTCTCTGGAAGCAGAGAAATTGGAATTTAAATTGTTAGGCAATACTATCTCTCCAAAAAATAGGTCAAGATTGAAGAGTCAAGTATACCACTTGCCAGACACCAGTTTTCCTAACTGATTAAGCCATTCATCCACTTTAAGGAGGAAAAGAAGAACAAGCATTCAAAGATATGAAAAGCATAGCTAAGTAATCAGACATTAGGCTCATTTTGTTTGTTTTTAATGAATTCATGTGTTTTATAATTGTTTGGGTACTCCTTATGATTCTGTTAAGTTATTGTTTCCATTTTTCCAGTAGGTTTTTCTTTCTGTTTTCAGATTAATTCAACTATTCAGGTCAATTAATATGTATTGTTTCCCTACTGTGAGGAAGTCAGCACTGTCTAAAGTGCTGTCAGTTCATTCACTGACAGATACTTACGTTGATCCCATCTCTTGGCTAACGTGGGGTTAGAGACGTATCTCAATATATTCATTTCCTTTCTTTTAGATATATGCCCAGCATTGGGATTGCTGGATCATATGGTAGTTTTGTTTTTAGTTTTTTGAGGAATTTCTATGCTGTTTTCCAGAGTGGCTATAGTATTGTAAATGTAGTATATATACATAATGAAATATTATGCAGCCATAAAAAAAACAATGGAATCTTGTCATTTGCAACAACATGGATGAAACTGGAGGTCATTATGTTTAGTGAAATAAGCCAAACATTAAAAAGACAAATATCTTACATTCTTACTCATATGTGGGAGCAAAAACATGGATCTTGTGGATGTAGAAATAGAATGGTGGTTACCAGAGCCTGGGAAAAGCAGTGGGAAGGGGAGATGAGAAGAGGTTGATTAATGGGTACAAAAACACAGTTAGCTGTAAGAAATAAGTTCTAGTGTTCAATAGCATAGTAGGATGACTGTAGTTAATAATTGATTGTATATTTTGAAATAGCTAGGAGAAAATATTTGAAGTGTTCCTATCACAAATAAATGATAAATGTTTAAAGTGACAGACATCCCAATTACCCTAATTTGATCATTACGCATTGTATGCATATATTAATATAAAAATATCACATGTACCCCCAAAATATGTACACCTATTATGTATCGAAAAATTAGATTAAGAAAACAACAACAAAATGCTGTTGGCTCAAAACCAAACATGACTGAGTTCCTCACTAAAGGAACTCATGGCCTACAGAGGACACCAAAACACCCTCAAATGATGTTCTAACTTCCATGATAGAGTTACACACAGAAGAGAAGAGGTGGAGAGCCTGACTAGGGTATATTGCTCAAGCCTCACAGCTTATTCAATTATTTTTCCACAAATTGGGCCATCAGCCAATCCCAGTAAAAAGCACTAGTAAAAAAAGGTGATGTATATTATAGGTTATTTTCAATTTGGACAAGAGAAGCCTGACTTACCATGTTAGACATTATCTAATTAGACAAAATAAACACTTACTGTAACATCAAACTACTGGCATAAGCCATCCTCATGCCTCAGCCTCCTGAGTATCTAGCAATATAGGTATGCACCACATGCCCACCTAATTTTTTAATTTCATTTTGTATTTAGAGACAGGGTCTCACTATGTTGCCCAAACTGGTCTCAACTCCTGGCCTCAAGAAATCCTCCTGCCTCTGGCCTCCCAAAATGCTGGGATTACAGCATGAGCCACTGTGCTCAGTCTTGGACCAGATTTTTTTTTTTAAATGTAACAGATGTTTAATATCATTCAGTACAATATGGCATTTCTATCAATAAAGAGAAATGTGATTTCCAGAAAATTTTAAGTAGACAAAATATACTATAATTAACCCAGTTAAAATTTAGCCAGATTAGTATAGTTTGTCCCAGTGAACCTTATGGCAGTGTCTCCTTAGTGCCAACATCAAAGATTTTTTTTTCCTGTTTTTTTTTCCTTTTTTTTAAATTTCAGCATATTATATGGGGGTTCAAATGTTTAGGTTATGTATATTTCCCTTGCCTCCCCTTTCCCCGAGTCAGAGCTTCAAGCATGTCCATTCCCCCAGATGGTGCTCATTGCACTATGTATGTATATACCCATCCCCTCTCCCCTCCCACCTGCCTGACACATGATGAATGTTATTCCTATATGTGCACTTAGGTGTTGATCGGTTAAAACCAATTTGATGGTGAGTACATGTGGTGCTTGTTTTTCCATTCCTGGGATACTTCACTTAGTAGAATGGGTTTGGACCAGATTTTTATGCTCTGCCTCAAACCCTACTATATTTTCAGTTTCTGAGTCTTGGTTTTGGCTTCTAGCCCCTTGAGGACATTGGTTCTTCCACTTTCTTCTAACCTAGTAATTGTATTAAATTCCATGTCACCTTCCAAAAAAGAAGGGCCCAACTTGGGTATCTATCCCAACCCCTCTATGTTTGTCTATTCAAGAAACTTCTCAATAATCACTTAATTATTTTATAGAGGTTGATCAATCAATTCATTTGTCAGATTTTCTAATAATTCAATTTATGTGTACTTTATAATTTTCTATTCCACTTCAGTTTTCTTTCCCTAATATATTACAAATTATTATTTTTCAAATTTTTGAAAGCTATAGTAGGATATTCATTTTAGATCACAAACACACACACAAGAAACAAAATATCATAGAATATTTGCATTTACTACTCTGATATTTGCTGTCTTATTCAATGTTTCCAACTTCACCTTGGTTATTTCTATTCTTTAATTCTTTCTATTATCAACTTCTCCTGGGCAGATCTATGTCCCCACCCCAACAAATAGCTTCGTGAGGCCGGGCGTGGTGGCTCATGCCTGTAATCCTAGCACTCTGGGAGGCCGAGGCGGGAGGATCGCTCAAGGTCAGGAGTTTGAAACCAGCCTGAGCAAGAGCGAGACCCCATCTCTACTAGAAAGAGAAAGAAATTAATTGCCCAACTAAAAATATATAGAAAAAATTAGCCGGCATGATGGTGCATACCTGTAGTCCCAGCTACTTGGGAGGCTGAGGCAGGAGGATTGCTTAAGGCCAGGAGTCGGAGGTTGCTGTGAGCTAGGCTGATGTCACGGCACTCTTGCCCAGGCAACAGAGTGAAACTCTGTCTCTAAATAAATAAATAAAGGAATGGTGATGTAATACTGTATTTTCCCTATGGTGAAATATTTGAATATAACTTATGTATGTAACACCATTTAGTTCATTCTATTAATTTTCTACAAATATTTTTGACAATTTTCAGTTGTTACTTCCAGTTCACAATATTGATTCACTGTCCCTTGCTGTTTAATCATTAACATTGTTAGTTTTCTGCTTGATTTTCCTCAACACTCACACATCATTAGCGCCATGGACATGGAATCCAGAGGGTGATTTTCATTTTCATAATCATCATCTACAGTCATGAAACATTGCTTTCATAAATTTAATTTACAAATATTTCAAAAATTCTCCAATCCATAAAGTAGCTGCCCTCTTCTTTTTAATTTCATCTAACTGGATGTATATATAGTCAATAAATCTGACAAAGTACACAAAATGAAATATTCATTAGAAACCCAAGTAGCATGCCAAACTTTGGTTTTTAGCCATATGGTCCAAGATCTCTAAATTCTTTAGCATTCTAACCTTCATACAAATTCTAATATTCTATCCAAAGAAATATGCCAATGTATTTCTAAATTAAATATAAAGATTAATGAAAAGCTTTCAACCTTATCCTGGCTCCTAGGTCTGCAAAGTAAGCAGCGATCAAGCTGACTTGCAGTGGACTGGCTGAGCACTGGTTCAAAGGGCTCTGATAACCACTAGGAATCTAACAGATCCTGACACCCCAGTTCCTAGGGGAGGCCAGGGAACACGGAGCCTCTTGGAGTAGGTTCTGGTGGATCTGTAACTCCACCTGCTAATCCTTCAGTAGTCCATGGAGGGCTTGCTCTTCTGTTCTACATAACATCGTCCCAAAGATTCGCCCTTTCCTTCTAGTCCCAACTTCCTTCTTTCAAAAATTCTCAGCAGATGATCTAGTTTTAGGTTTTACCACCACTCCTTCCAATAGCAGCTAACATATATCGAGGGCTTATTATGGTGCTGTGGACTGAATGTGTCCCCTCAAAATCTGTATGTTGAAACTCTAATCCCCAAGGTGATGGTATCTGGACTTTGGTAAATAATTAGGACATGAGGTTGAAACCTTCATGATATGAGTAATGCCCTCATAAGAAGAGACACAAAACTGCTTGCTTCCCCACTCCCTTTCTCCATCACATAAAAATGCCATGATAAGACAGCCATCTACAGGCCAGGGAGAGCACCCTTGCCAGGCACCAGCAGATCCTGATCTCAGACTTCCCAGCCTCCAGAACTTAGAAATAAATGTTTGTTATTTAAGCCATCAAGTCTATGGTAGTTTTAGTAGCCAAAACTGACTAAGACATATGGCTAGGCTCAATTTTAATTAACTTACACGCATTAATTCACTTAGCACTCTTAACAACCCTAGGAGGCAGGAACTGTTAGTGTCTCCCTTTTAAAGATTTTAAAGATGAAGGAACTAGACCACCTTAAGGTTAAGCTAACTATTCAAGATCACGCAGTCACTTTGTGGAAGAATTGGGAATATCAACCAGAAAATATGACTTAAAAAGTGGAGTTCTTAACAACTACATTAATGTAAAGGCTCTCTGTGAAGAGCTACCTTAAGCCTCCCCCTCTTCACATCTATGTATATTTAAACTGTACCAATGATTACATCCCACCTATGCCTAAGATTACCTTTCAATGTATGTTCTAATTGGCTCCCTCCTGTAGACACTCATCCCCTGGCCAACTTTCTCTTACTAATCCTTCAATATAAAAGCTAAAGCTAAAATAAGGAAGATGTATACTCAACCCTAGCTAATCCTGAACTTAGAGATATATCTTTCTTCCCTTTACAACTGAGCTTCTTAAAAAAGTTATCTGTTCTTCAACCCTCAGTGATTATATTTGTCTTAAATTTACTCAGAAACTTACTAAAACAATTTTAAAAGAACCCTCAATATCTCTTCCTGTTGAACTCAGCATTCGTTGTCCTATTCTAACTTCTCAGAATGGTCAGCAGCACCTGGCAAGGTTCAGTGCCCCCTCCTAGAAGCAGTTCCTTTCATTCCTATGACCCTCTCTGACTCCTCCCTTCCTGTCTTGCAGACAGCTCATCAGTGAGAAATTCCCTTCCCTCTTTTTATTCTACTCATTCCTTAACTATCTCAGTGACCTCAAGGTCCTACCTTTGGCCTCAGCTTTTCTTGAATCGGATCCTACACCATAGTCTCATTTGTCACTCTTAGGTTTCTCACTCCAAGACATGCATCTCCAGCCCTGATTATTCTTCTGAGTTCCAGCCCAAACTTCATCAAATACCTCTGAAACAAATTCATCCGGATACTTTGCAGGCAACTCAATCTCAAAGTTAAAATCAACCCCCCATGCCCACCATGGCTCTTTCTCCCAAATTTTTTGTCTGGATAATGAGACCAACATCAATCATTATCCACCTTAAGCCCATGACCTCAGACATCTTTTTTACTTTCTTCTCTCCCTCACTCTCTCTCCCACTTTTCTAGACAGACTTCATCTAACATGTCTCTTGGATCAGCCTCCTTCTCACCAAGAAACCAGTAAGTGAAGTAAGAGATGGTGCTAGGAATAGACACTAGGTTTCCAACTCCTACTCTTAATGTTCTTTCACAACTCTATGCCCTAGTGGAGGTTCTTACTATATGCCACACACTGTGCTGACCACTTTAGATATTTTATCTCATTGAATCCTCCCAACTATTATTAATCTCATCTTAGAAAACACAAAACTCAGTATAAGAGAAGCTAAACAAAACTCGGTATAAGAGAAGCTAAACAAGTTGTCCAAATCATATATAATTAGAATGCATTCCAGGGGCTTATCTGACACCAAAACCATTCTGTTAGTGACTGCCTCCCACAATGCTAGTTAAATCTTTCAGCCACTCTATCTGAACTATGGAAATAGCATCCAATTGGCCTCTCTACTGCCTGTGCCTGCTCCACCTCATCCCCAAATCAATTCTTCAGAGTGCCCTAAGATTTCATAAAAAAAAAAAAAATAAGCAATAAAGTATAGCTAATGATATCTACCTAAAAATCAATTGGTTCCCCCTGTCTTATAGCACAAAATCGAAGCTCTCTGGCATGTCATAGAAAACCACATGCATCTATTCAACATCATCTCCTCACCCTTGTTCCTGCCCTCTCTCCCACACTCCAAGCTGTAACTCTAGTGAAATCCATGCCATTATTGCATTTGCACCAATTGCATATGTTTTACTCTTCTGTGCTGTTACTTTTCCTGGTAAATGTCCAGCCTCAAACCTCTCACTCTAGTGATTGTATCCACCCTTCAAAACCCAATTAAAAGCATTGCCGCATAATTAGGGTCTAGTTTTACTTCCAGTATAAGTTAAAATGTCCCTTCCCAAAGCTTCCATGATACCTGGCTTTATTTGTACACCCCTATACTGATTCATGCATCACAACATACTGCAGTTAGTTTATACATCAGTCTTTCTCATATCCCTCAATAGTTTTCTGACTTCTGTTCCCAATTCATGAAGAATAGAGTCTCCATGTTTTAAAAGTTAAAGGATAAATAGATGAAGTGATCCCAATTGAAGAAATTAAAATGCCAAGGACCAGGATGTTGAGCTGACACTAAAAGCATTCACAAAAAAACTGCCACTTATTCAAAATGTACAGAGAGAGTGTGCACACAAGTGCAGAGAATCTGCATGCAGCTCAGTATAACACTGCCTCACCTCTGCAGGGTGCATCTCTATGTTTCCAGATTCTGAGGATTGGGCAATAGAAAGGGCCAGGACTAACATTCAGAAGAATTAGGAGTCTAGTCTAGAGAATATTGTTGGTCATTTGCTTCTCCTTAAGAATGTTATTTACTCAGTGATCTTCAGTTTTTTCTTCTGTGGTATTATGCTGGGGAGTCTACACCATGTCCCTGAAGAGCCCAGGGGAAAATGGTGGGCTGAGCAATGGCACTACCATCTGAAATCATTTTCACATGTCCCTGACATGGCTACAGTAAGGGAACAGCCTAAAAACTGCCACCATTGAGGCACACAGTGAGCGGAGTACTGCTTGCCAGAGGAAGGCAAATAACTACTGGGTCAACTGAGTCCTCCCCAAACAGGTAAGTTCTCCTCTAAGGTTTGAGTTCTCCGCTCAGGACTGCCTTCTCATTTCGGCGCTGTGTTCTCTTTGCAAACGACACTTCAGGGAGTAACTTCTTTTTTAAAGCATGCTAGAGAAAACTAGCCTGAGTCCTGGACTGAATTGTCCCTCATCTGTTACATGTTATTTGGCCAAAGTTATTTGACTGAAAGCCAGTTGATTAACACCCAAAATTTAGTTAAAATGACATTTTGGTCAGAAATAAAAGTCCCCACACATTTGTTTTACAGATACTGAAATCTGAGTGTCTAGTGGGGGTTTTGCAACTCTTTCTACATATTTGGCTGTTTTTCAGAATAAGTCTACCTCTTTTTTTTTTTTTTTTTTTTTGCTTGTTTGTCTTTCTTAAATTTCTAAATAATTTTCAGCCAATGTTCTGCTCTGTTTAGTATGTGATGGTTACAACTGGGAACAACTCATCAGAGCACATGCATGCCGTGCTGGAGGCAGGTGTTGTGTGTGGCTGGCTGGCCGACCCTCAACCTCAGGTTCTCCCAGCCCCCAGACTTTCAACCTCGGAGAGAAGTGAGCTGGTAGCCTCTGGACCCTGCTTCTTCAGTCCAGCTTCCCTATGCTAGTTCTTTTTCCATTTCTCCTTCCTTTGTCTCCACCTTTTTCACCGTGTATGGCTCTTCTCTTTTCTCTGTCCCCCAATCTCTTTTTCTAAGGTTTTTTGTTTGTTTGTTTGTTTGTTTGTTTGCCTTTTATGTTTGAATATTGGAATTATTTCTGCGTTTTTTCAAACGACCACCAGAGGGGGCCCTAAAATCTAGAGGTCACTGTGAGTCTGCGAGCGCCGTAAAAAGGCCCTGCTGCACTTTCCCAATTCTCTTGTGAATTCCTTAAGTTTCCACTTCTCCCCACTCCTGCTGCTTCTCTAAGGTCCACTTCCTGCCCTGCCCCCCAGCCCCCTACTAAAGACCCTCTGTTTTATTTTCAGCTTCGTGGAACTCCCGCCTCAGCAAAACCAAAGCACGCAAGGTTTCCTCACTCTCCACTTCTCAGCAGCCCAGCCGAGCTAGCGTCCCGTTCTCTGCCACTACATGCCCAACTCGCCAAGACAGTGCTCTCGACGATTGTCAAACGCCCACATCCGAGGACTCTTTGTGTGGCGCTGAGTGTCGCAGCCCTCCACATCTTGACCTAAGTGCCTGCTCTTTCGGGGGCAGTGGTCAAGGACTCACCTCTTTTCCCTCAGACGCGCCGCTGTGGAATACTCTTCCCGCCCGCTCGGAGCCCTCCACCGCCAGATGGCACTCGAGCCACCGCGGACGCGCCGCCACCGCGCCACCGCCGCCACCGCCGCGCCACCGCGCCACCGCCGCGCCACCGCGCCACCGCGCCACCGCGCCACCGCCGCCACCGCCGCGCCACCGCGCCACCGCGCCACCGCGGACGCGCCGCCACCGCGCCACCGCCGCCACCTCCGCGCCACCACTCCGCGGGGCTCGCGGGCTGCTCTCTGCGGTCCTGCAGAGGCGCTGGCGCCGCGGGCTGAGCCGCTCCAGCGCCCTTGTCCGCGCCTCGGGCCCGGGAACACCCCCATCTCGTCAGCCCTAGTTCAGCCCCCAAGCTTTGTCCGACACCCCCTCCAAATCTCCCTGACACTTCGAAGCAGTCGTAGGCCCTCTCAGACCGCCGGCTCTCCCTCCTGGTACTGGTCCCGGGCCCGAGCTGCGGGCGACGCGTAGAATGCGCTCCGCCAAAGTTTCCGCCAGAGGCGCCCTCTCCCGCCCGGGGGAGGCCCGCAGTGAGCAGGACCGCGGAGGGGAAGAGGGGCTCTTCCGGGTTCCGAACTCTTAATCCTCTCTCCTCTTCGAGAGTTTCACACTGCCACCTGATCTCAGGTGCACCTAGATGCCATTCCGCACAGCTCCTCCCTCTTCTCTGTAGCTTCAAGAACCCCGCTTCTCCCTGCTTCTCCCTGCTTCTCGCCCTCCTTCAATATTCTAAACTCCTCATGAACGTTCTCACCTGCTCTTCCCCTGAGCCCTAACCCTATTGTCAGGGTCCGAGGGTCCCCAGTCTCTTGCCCTAAAGGAAGCAGGTTGTGGAGTCCCCATCCTTGCCAGAAAGGGGTGAGCTGCTCTAAGTCTTCCCCGCACCAGGCTCGCCGCTTCTGGGGACTCCTTGGTGCTCCCTGTTCTGGGCGCTTCTCAGGTGCTCGGCCCCGCACTCAGCCTCGGTGCCCTAAGCTTGGCCCTGCTACAGCGCCCTCCTTTTGCCCTCCCAGGTGTACTGGTCGCGCTGGCACTGGCCCTGGCCGTTGTCATCTGTCCCCACACTTCACTCCCTGACTCCACCCTGGAGGCGCCATTCTGAACTGCTTTTAGGACATCCCCACCCCCCATGACTATCAGTCAGCAGACATCCCAGGAGGTCAGTGTTCTCACCTGCAAAATGGAGTGGCTATGACTCCTCCCTCACAGGGCCGTTAGGAAGATTAAATGGAGTAATTCGAATAAAGAGTTTACTACAGCGCCTGACACGTGAGAAGTGTTCAGCACGTATTAGTCATTAGGATTATATTTTACCGCCCTAAAAACCTGAGTGAGACGCCTCTCCCATCGTCCCTCTCTAGCCTCAGGGGGCGCCCTTCTCTGCCCACTCCCAGTTCTCTCCAGAGGCACCAGGTCATGTGGTCAGTACCTCTCTCGGCTTACAAAATCCTGAATGGTCACCTGCAGGAACTCTTAATCCTCAGCTCCGATTCCAGGGAACATTTTGTGCTTCATTAAAAACTGGAGCATGCTCCCCTGATTCTCATTCTGAATCCGATTCTGATTCAAAAAAGGGTATATATGCTCCTTCATAGTCTTTGAGCTATTTTATAACTCTAAATAGCCCTGCTTTTTATCTGTAAATTGCCCTTCTTTTTAATTTCTCCTTTAAACCCTTTTGTTACATCTTCTTGGATCCTTCACTTAATAATGAGTTAAATAACGTATTTGACAAGTTCATTTTGTGTCTTGTCCTAACCCTACCTGTATTTAAAAAAAAAAAATTATTTGACTAAATCCATGAGCTCAGTACTATTATTTCCGTGTTCTATGGAAGAGAAAACGAAGGCTGTGATTCCATCTGAGAGGGACCTCTATTTAGCTAACCCTAAGAGGGCCCCTCTCCACGTCCCCTTAGCATAGCTGTCACTAAAGAACCTCCAGTGATGCCCTACCGAGCTGCTCTCCTGGCCACTGGGGGAAGGGGAAAGCCTGCACGAGTCTCTGTGACCCCCAACCCCACAGAGTCTTCCCCATATCCTGTGGGTTACCACGCACCTTGCTCCAGAGTAAACTAGCTCTCCCCAAAGGCTTCTACCCAAACTACCAACCTCCGGCCCTCAAAGGACTGGGGACCTGAGCCTCCAGAAGAGGGCGCCCTGGACCACTGCTGTGAGCAGCCACCGACCCGGCCCTGGGGTTCTCCTCTGTAAAAAGTGCGCACCCTGAATGAAGTTCTAAGTCCTCCTCCTCAGCTGCTTTGGCATCCACCCCTCTTCCCTCTCATTGTCTGCTCAGAGCCCAGAGCTCCTCTCCCTGTCATCTCATCCTGTGCTTTTCATTAGGCCCCATCTCCATTCTCTCCCCATTTCCACTCCTGGCTTCCGATTGGAAACCACATCTATTTGACATCGGTTCTTTTCTAGTCTATGAAGTCTAAAATCTGAGGACTGACAGATTTTGATTAGTGAAACCTCTAAGATAGTAAATAATAATGACAATAATAGTAATAGAAAAGTAAAGCTCAATGCTATCGTGGAAAGTGTAAAGGTAATATTAAAGACATTAGATTGTTAGATAAAATCAAACAATCCAGACTTTACGACTTGTTCCAGCATCCAATAATTTTGTGGCTTTTCTCATACTTATGGATAAGGGTTGTTATTTCTTCCTCAATTTAAAAGCATTTTGAATATAGTTTTTTGGGGTAACATATACTTATGAGGAATTTATTCATAGGAATTATTCATATTTGAAAATATATTCTTATAAAACTATTCTTCTTATGTCCCTGATTCTCTCCTCTTCTCCACCCTTTGGTCTGCAGCTACAAATCATGTGGAACTGGAATAAAGTCAAATTCAACCTTCCTTTAAATAGTTTCATAAGAAAGAAAAAATCAATTAAATAAATAGTTAAAAGAAAGAAGCACATTTGGTGTATTCGATTTTGGCAAATTGTGTAGATACATTGCCTTTGCCTGCCACACAAAGGCACTTAGTGTATGTTGGTTCTGAGCTAAATAAAAAATGATAACTATGTGAAGTAATTCCTTTGTTAATTAGCTAGATTTAACCATTCCACAATATACACTATATATACTTTGAAACGATTGTTTCAAAGTTGTATATGATAAGTACATACAATTCTGTCTGTGAACTTAAAAAAATAAATAAATTTGAAAAAATTAAATGAATTTTTTTAAAGGAAGGATATATATTCCAAGGGTTGTTGAGTTTCAAAGCTTGGTGATTTGCTCATTTTGAGTTCTTCCATCTGTAAGCTACATCGATATGGAGGCTGAGGGGCAAGTTGCGTTATTCTGCTATGAAATACAGAAGAATCACAGCACCTTAGATTTGGGAGGTTCTCTAGGAAGTAGTGAATCCACCTGCACACCCTGTGGTGCAAGAGCCCCACCTCAGAAGCTCCTCTAAAGGCCATCCAAACTCTGCAGACACGGAGTCAGGGAGGTCTTTCTGGATGCCTGTCAAAGCTTCAGATATGAAGAATATGAGTGGTTAATAACCCATGTCAGACGTTTTGCCTCACCCTAAACCAAACATGAGCTATAATTCTCATAGAACTATCTCTGGTAAATCAATAAAACCACTAATAAATGTAGAACAAAGATTTATCATTAGATTAAAAAGTACATATGTGTGAGAGGAAGTTAAAGGCCCAAGGAGACAAGTCAATAAAACCATCTCCTTCATTTCTAGCCAGGTCCTTCCTTTGGATAACAATGATGTTATTACCATCAGCTGTGTTTCCCAGGCATCTCCAGAATATCACAGGCCCTGTCTAAAGTATAATGAACAAATGCTACTATAACTCATCTGAATCACAAGCCTTGGGCCTGCTGTTCCTTTCTTCTTCCTCAGGTAATTAACCACTTCGGTACAGCTGCAAAACCTTGCCCACAGCCGGCACTCACTGTCCATACGATAGTTTGTGCTGTGCATTGACGACGAATCAGTTTTGCTCTTGTGTGATGAGGAAAGGTTTAAAGCACTGAAAGCTTGTTTTACTTTACAGGCAGCTTTACTTGTAATGTAAATTAGAAGAGGTAACATATTCATCTATGTTTTTCATCTATGTTTTCATTACGTTATTTTAAAATGTTCACAATTTTATTTTGATAAATGAAAAATTAGAAAAGTCTTATCATGGCTGTCAGCTAAAGTTGCTGTGCACATTCATTTGTGGCTACTGACTATAGTCGACGCTCGTACCAAAGTAGTTAAAGAGACAACAGATAAGGTGCGTGAGTGTGGACTGGCATAGTGCCAACTCTGAGTTACAGGAATCACTTGGGAGCAGTGTGCAAAGTCCCCTTTCCTCTCACTGCATACCCTGCCAAAGTGTTTGACTCCACCTCCAGCTTCCTTCCTTGAAAATGACAGTTCACACATCCTGATATAAAAAGAAATCATGAAAATTTGCTAAGAGTAGATTTCAGGTGCTTTCACCACACACAAAAAGGTAACTCTGTAAAGAGATGGTATTTTAATTTGCTTGACTGTAATAATCATTTCGCTAGGTCTATGTATATCAAAGCTACCTGTTGTATGCCTTAAATATATACAATTTAAAAATTAAGATAATAAAGTAGAATAAGAGGAAATCACCCTATATCCTTAAGCCTTGAGACACTTAAGAATAATACCTGCCAGATAGGCCCCCTTGGGATAAGAGGAGAGATATTATACCACAGGGAAGAGATATACTTCAGGAGATAGGCATGGCTGAGCAAGATAAAACACATGTATGCACATACAACCACCCTCCTCACTCTCCTGTAGAAGCCCCCAAAACTTTCAGAGCTAGGGACAACTTCCTCTTTTGGAGGACTATGAGACTCAGCATTCAAATATGTGTTGAGATGAGATGTATCCAGCAGGCAAGAGTGAGGCAGAGGCATTAGGCACAGCACTATATGGAGACCTGAGTTCTGTCCTTGTCTCTGTTGTCCTCTGGCCTGACCTATTCAGTGCTCTGAGAATCAATTTCCTCATCCTAAATTGAAGGACTAGACTAGACTCTGGTCCATACAGCCCCTGCTACAACTACTCAACTCTGCCTTTGTGGCACAGAAAGCACATACAGACAATACGTAATGAAATGAATGAGGCTGTGTTCATAGGCTATAAGTTGCAACACACTACACTCAACATTCTCATAGCTCTGTTCAACACTTACTTCCCAGAGTTCAAAGTAATTGAGATCCAACAGACCTTTGTCAGTCTCCAGTTCTACAAGCTCAGTCGTCTTTCTCTATTTCTTGCTCTGATAACCTGTCTAGGCCTAGATTCCTGCCAAGAAGGGAAGCTTGCCATTTTCCTACCAGGCTCCCCTCCCAATTGGAGGTCAGGGTCATCACTGTATACATGATGCCATCGCACGTATACCTGATCTCATTAGCGAATAGAATTGATGGCAACGCTCAGTTCATCCTAGACTTGGCTCTACCTTGCTCCTATCCACATTCAGGACAGCTGGGACCATTTGCTGCTGTGTCTTGGTCCCTTGATGTGGAAGGAAAGCCTGTCCCTTATTCCACAACCTCAGCTGCCAGTGCCAAACCAGACCATGCCTCAGTACTGCAGTCATTCTATCTCCTACCCTTTGACCTGCCCCCCATACAGGGCTTGGTTCTAGACCTAGATTTTTCTCCTTCCATTTTCCTGTGTAAATCCACACCTTGCTTAGTAAAGTTTTCAGATATGTCAGTGATCAGATGGACAGAGATTCAGGTACATGAACAAATATAGGGTCTCAGTTTTAGAACTGGAAAGAAAGAAGTCTTCAGACTGGGAAAATCCCGCTTATTGGAATGACTGCACAAGGTCAGCACAGACTGAGTCAAGCAGATACACTCATGTTAAACTTCCCCCTGTTAACCTCTATTTGGAGCACATCAGTGAAGCAGGGTGGCATGGAAATGCAAGCAAGCATTCAAATCAGAAGGGAAAGGCCTAGCCCTGCACATTCTTTAGCATGGGCATATAGCACCCTCTTGTGTTTATTTCTGAGAAATGCAGGATTCCATCTGAACTGGACTATTTTTTTCAGATATCTCTTGCACATTCCCATTTTTTAAAAATCAGATTCCAGCTGATTCAATCTCCAACAAAATTGTGAAGAAGGCAAATATTTATAACCACACACCTCAATTCCAGCTCTGTCTATAGTTATCTCATTCCATTTTCAAAACATCTCTCTGATAAAAGAGGTCATGTAGGTGCTGACTTTTAAGAACAGGTAAGGTGGAGACAAAGATCCTTGCCCAAAGTCACAAAACTAATGCACGGTAGAGCAGCCTGTGACATCCCCCAGGGCTCCTGGCTGCACCAGTCCTAATACTTTTCACTGCCTATAACACAGGACTTTTCAGGTTGAGCACAAACATCCAGGGTTACCGTTGCTGCCAGGGTTAAGTCATCACCAAAGCAGGCAGAGGTCAGTTGTCTCATGAAATGCAAGGCAAAAAGCAGGAATCCAGTGTCAGAAACAAGGCTCAGCCAGCACCGGGCACCAGGCAGGTGGACCACTGCATCCTTGCCCACCTGCCCCTCCCATCTGCCCTGGGCAGCTGGGGACAGGTGCAGGGGTGTCCAGCACCAGTGCTGTGGGCAGGTGAAGGGCCAGGAATCTGGATCAGAGATCCCACAGCTGGTTGGTGAGTAACCTACAACCCTAGGAACTTCATCCCTAGATCCTCTTCCTACGCTGTGCTTCCACCACTCCCTGCTTCTCTGCATGTGGCCCTACTTCTGCATCTTTTCTGTCACAGTTCTTTCTGCCTGGGAGTTTCCCTTGCTCCAGCCTTCAACGTTCCACTCATCTTCAAGGCCACATTCAAATGTTATTTTTCCCTCGGGTTTGCCCTAATCTTCCACACCTCTTTCTGTGGACTCATAGCTGTTTTGCACGTATGTACAACACATATATTGTCCTCTAGTTATTTGTCTCCTGCATAGTCTTCAAGTATCTTTATATCAGGGACCACTCCCTCATTTGATTTGGTATTGGGAGGAAGGCACAGGTAACCATGGTTGAAACACAGGTGAGCTTTGAACCAGACAGACCTGGATCCAGACATTGGCCCGACCACTTCACGTAGTCATTTAAACTTCCTATGGTCAATTCTTGTGCCTATAAAATGTGATAACATTACCTGTTATGAAAATTAAATGAAATAATAAGCATAAAGCCCATATACAAAGAAAGCAGTAGCTTTAATATCATGCAGTTCAATCTCTTTGTTATACCAACAGGGACACAAATCCAGAGAGGGGAAGTGACTTGCCCATAGTCATGTACAACTTTGAGGACATGAACTCAGAACTCCTGATTCCCAGGCCAACACTTTCCAAACCAACCAAAGTCCTTTCCATCCTATTTGCTATTCTAATCCTGTCAGCCAATAAAATTACTGCCAACACACCCTGCATATGGTTACACCCCACACTATATTTCTGCCTACTGTCACTTTGTTCTTTCAAATAAAGACAAGCTCTCCAAAAGCTGAAATTGGCTTTTCCTTTTCCCTTTTCTATCCATGCCATGGACTAACACAGGAAGGGGCACACAGTAGGAACTGAAAACATACTTGCAAACTCTGAGTGACCGTTAACTTCCTCAGAGTTCCTCAGCCTCAGTGTCAGATCATCATCCCATCCTACCAATCCTAAATTTAACAGGCTCCCCCAAACATCCCCCCGCCTTATTCCTATGGTACTATCTGACTATCTGAGATCATGCTCACTCTTACTTCTCACCTGCAACTTTTGGGTTCCTTGAGGATGACCATGTGGCAGAGACACACGGGGTGGTTCCTGAGAACAGAGCAGAATCGGGGAGTGCTGGCCTATGTGACCAGGCATTGGAAGCCACTTTCTAAGGCCAGGCTGAAAAAGAAAAGCAAAGTCAATTGGGTTAGAAGCTGAGTTGACACAGAATGCAGGAGGAAGTGAGAGGAGGGATAGGGAGGGAGTGAAGGAAGGCAATTGCTATAACTGAGTCTGGGGAGACATAGGTACATTTATCTTTATATTATATTTTTTGGCTTCAGTCACATTGCAAACGAGTGGGCTAGGCCAAAGGTAGCACAGAAATGTCTCTGTTGTAAACAATGCCAGCTGGCTCCAGGTAAGATCCTGTCTATAGCGATGGGCTTCCAGAAAACAAAGCCTCTACCTTAGCCTGGTCATTACAGAAGAAATTACCCCAGGCCTTGCCTCCTTCCAAACACTTCAGATCACTTCTGAATCAGGGCTCTGGGATAGCACCTTGCTGGCGGTCCAGCTGGATCCTCTCTTTCCAGCTAGCCTCTGCAGCGTTCTGGTTTACAAGCCAGGAATTTTCCCAGAGAGGGCTGCTTCTCAGCCACTTCTGTGGCACTGAGCACAATGCCATCCAGGCAGCCAGGTGGTTTCCTAAGCCTAAATTATGATTCTATTTATGGTCTAGGCTCAGAGCTAAGGCTTCTGCATGCCTAAGACAAAAATCCCTGCTTACAAGGACTTTCCACTGTCCTAGACCCCACAGAGATGGCAGGAAAGCAGTGACTTGGAGAATCATTTCACAGCTGGTACAGAATCTGCATGCACATCACCCAGAAGTGGAATCCTCAGGGCCTTCTCACAGTGCTCAGCAGCCCAGAGGACCAATCTCTCCCTGCCATGACTGCCTGGTTTGCTGTTGCTCAATCTCTCCAGGCCCGGCCTCTTCTAGCCCCTGAGATGAGCAAGTCTGTGAACTAATTACAAGGTGAGGTGCTGCGGAGGTCCAGCCAAACTTCCTTCCAGCTCTTTATGCTTTTTTGTATGCCCCACTTATTTTTAATGGATACTTACTACTTAAGTAATCAGGGCAAAAGCAATCAGAGCCATTACAAAGAACAAAGTTTCTCTTCAAAGACTACCTGCTTCTGGAACTGTCTGCTGATTCTCTCAGCACATAACACTCAGAATAGTTTGTAGAGATTGCTCTTGGAGCAGCCCACAAGTAAAAGGGATTCAGTACTTAAGTGACAGTCCTCTGATGTGGCAGCCCCTGGCATCTACTGCAGAGGGCACAGGAAGTCACCAGACAGCAAAGGACTGAAGCCAGAGGCCAGTTACCACACCAGCATCTTGTCCAATTTGAGAGGTCATAACTACAAAGGCAGAAATATTGCTCATCCAGACCCTGTGCTTGAAGACTGACCTTTGAAGAATGCCAGAGAGATGAAGACATTTTTTTGCAATAATAATAACAAGCGTTTATTGAAGGCATGTTATATAGCAGGCATTCTACTAAAACTATGATCTTATTGAGGAATACCCATCTCTTAGCTAATAAAAGACAGAGCCAGTGTGCAAACATCAGTCTGACAGATTGCAGAGCTTATTCTTTTCAACAATATGCTATATTATCTCTTGTAAAACAGCATTTATATAAGAAAGGGCTAAGCCAGCATGAAACCTAAATACATACACATACATACACACAGACTCACCTACTCACTAGATAAACATGTGATAGACAATTAATCAAAACCTATGCTTTAACCCTTGCTGACTTCTTATCAACTATTAACCATTCCAGATGGGCTTTAATTTTGGAAATTCACATTAAGATATTAATTATAAAGGTAGACCTTTATAGTAGCATTTGCTACTCAACATCTGATAAAACCTACTGGCAAGGATGCAGAACTCATAGTTGACCATCAGGTAGGGCTAGAAGATGTACCTTTTGTGGAAGCATTCTTCCTAGGGATAGAGGCAGGCAACTGTGTCAGTTGCCTGTGTTATTTATTATCCTAGAATAAATAACAAAATTGCAAATCCTTCCTCCTAGTTAACATTATCCCTCCACATTGTACTTTGAACTTCTGTATCATTAAAGTTTTCCAATATGAATAAAAGGTTTTTTAGATTTGAGTTTTCCAGAAAAAGCTGTCAATGGAAAATTCCCTATTTTACATTTTGAAAATGTCATTTGTCATTGTACTGAGGCAATATTTTTCTTGTCCTCAAATTAAGAAAAAAAAAAAACTATTGTCCATTTAATAACCAGTAAGTATTCCTCTCTTCACAATAACAACCAAGTCATGAATCCGATGAGCTTTGCTTGTTCTCTTCTGTTCTTGCTTTGTCTTCATTAAAGGAAAACACATTGTAAAAAAATGTATGATTTTCCCACTTTGCTCCTCATGCTTAATTGATTTCCAGCACAAAACAAAGAGTATTAGCCAGAAAAAAGGGAAACCAATTGATGTCCTCAAACCTCATGAGCTCTTCTTAATGACCATTTAATCTCAAGTTGTATTCACAAATACTAATTATAAACATCCTTAATTGTGCGTATTGCCCACCACGGTTGAGTGCAATTCAATTTCTTGGACTTCGACAAAATATTCTATTACTACATCACCAGCCAAGGAACTGTCAGGAGTTGAGCCTTTTTACTTTCCACTCAGGGAAGCCAAATGGGTTAGCAGTTCAAACCTACTAAATCAGCATTCATCAGTGAGGAATGTGTCTTGTGATATAAGAGCCCTTGCCAGGGCATAGGATGGGAACTCTTGCATTAACAGCTCTGTATGAATTAATGAATTAATTGAATTAATTTAGTTACTATGTTTAGGAAACTGGTTGTAGTTCTGGAGATTTGGAGATGAGTTAAGATACGGTTCCTGCCTTCAGAGATGGTTTACATTAGACAGAGAGAGACTTTCCAACTTACTATTATGCAAACTATGGTAAGAGTTATGAAACTGGCTCTAGCATGCAGTGGTAAAAAGCAGAGAATTTTTCAGGCAGAAAGGGGTACGGACATTCTAGGCAAAGAGAATAGCATGACCAAAATCTCAGAGGTGTCAACTCTTTCTGGGTATTTGGGAAGGGCCTGTAGCCCCATGGGGCTGTTGAAAAGGCTGTGCCAGGGATTGTGCTACAAAGTCAGGGTGAGGTCAGATTCGAGAAGACCAGCAATGTTTGCATATGGGATCTGGACTTCATCACTTAGACAAGGAGTCACTGAAGTGCCCTGAAGAGAAGTGCGTTTACCAGCAATTTAATAAGATCACACTCCCATTCACAGATACTCCAGACTGGCCTTTGGCCCAGTTGTGTAGATAATGCTTCACAGTGAAGTGGCAAGGCTCTTGTTCTCTGCTTTTTATGTCACTTCTCCCCATACCTGGCACACCTGCCTTCTTGCAGGAATCCAGCTTGAACCCCTTTCAGAATAGGCAGACTCTCAGCAGATCCTGGCTCATCACCTCCAAGACAGTAGCAAAAAAAAAAAAAGCTCTGGCCTCCTCACATTTTACCTTCAGAGAATGCTTTTGTTTCTCCGTTCCAGGAGACAGCCCAATGAGCAAGCAGCTTGGGGTAGTTGGGCGGGGGTTGGGGTGGGAGGACTTCCTGTGAGTGTGAAATCAGAGAGCCTCAGTCCACACTCCAACTGCAGGGGAGAATGTTTCCTTCTACAGTCACAGGCAAAGCTAGAACTTTCTAGTGCCTACAGCTGGGTGGGATTGACAGTTACATCAGAGCCGTGTTGGGAGAAGGGGTAGGATTTCAAAGAGGCAGATACAGTAGACTCAGTGAACATGGAGGCCTGAGTGAGGAGACACAAGTGACCTCAGGGAAGGTAAGGGGGCAGGAAAGGAGGCTGTGGAGAAAACACCAGTCAATTTACTGAATATCTTTCTTCTCTGCAAAGTGCTCTGTTGCTGGTCTATGAACTACAGCTCAGAAGTAGCAGAAAATCTTGTAGTTTTCTTTGTCTATAAACGTTCTCATCTTGCATTTGACCTCTCATTTCCAATGATGGCAAGTTATGCTAAGTATAGATACAAGGTTAGTTTGCAGAACACGTGTGTGCTAAACATAGATAGGAAGAGATGGAAGGAGCCAAAGATACCTAACAGTCGTGAGGCACCTGGTTACTAAATATTCAGAATACTTATGAGGTATTAAATATATAGGTCAGTAAATATATATGAACACTTAATACACAAGAAGCCTTAATTTGGCTGCCCAATGGAGATACCCATTCTGTCTCCATGTGTCCTCTGCCTGAGAAGCACAAATAAAACAGGAATTAGCCAGCTATTCATCTGGCTAATTGACAAGCTGCAGCTGTTGGCCAGGTGTTCTTGTCCCTGAATCTTTTCCATAGAGCTATTGTGTGTTATTGGCCCAGGGTGCCTTCTACCAGTGGGCCTCTCTCTTGAACTTCACCTCTGTTGCTCATAATAACCACATCATCAGTGGGGAAGTCCAATGCTGTAGTGAGAAGCAGGACATATGACATCATGGATACTAGGACTCAGGTCTTGTGATCTTTCTATCCTACTTGCAGCCTCTCTGAAGTCACTTGGATGTGTTAACTTACCCAATCTTCACCCTCTTTCCTCAGTGTGTTGTATTCAATTTAATAAAGAGTGTGATTCAGTTGGTGAGTCTTTCTGTTTCATGGCCTCTGTGGTAGGCTGGTAGTATGTGCCTGGTGGTGGAGTCTACTACAACATCAAGCCAATTTCCCTCTCAGTACAAGTCAAAGTTCTTTCCATTGTCTCAAGAAGTCATTCTTTAACTACCTTCTCATGGTACTTTCTGAGTATAGGCAAGGGTTGAGCAGCTCCATATCTGTCGAGGAAGGGCTTCTTGTCCATACACTCCCCTAATCTTCCCTGCCCACCTTTTCTAGACATTGAGTGTTCTGGTGACTGAAGAGGTATGGCTGTCCCTGCTCAGTCTCTCTGGGCTTATCTTGGCCCCTTGCTGGGGAACATATTCTGGATTTGCCATTTATCTCTAGTCACCAGCTTGCTACATGCTACAGCATCCTGATCCCAACCTTAGGCCTACTCCAGTCCTCCAGGCCTCTTTCACATCCTGATTCTTCCAAAACCACATAGAGGAGCACCTGAATCAGGTGCTACCACAGGCTGAGGGCGTCGGGAGGACCACGTGTGGTTCATCCACATGGACAACTCCCTTTTAAGTGAATATGTGACTGCTCCTGTTCCATGTAGTATGGTAGGAAAGAAACACCATGTTAGATGATCTCATAATACCTCTCATATTCCTGGTTTTACATCAGTTATTTTTTATCATCTTAACCCTAAATGCAGCCCAGCCTAAGACCTAGGAGAATGGGATGCTGAGTTTCTTCTCAGGAATCAGAAATCCTAATAACTTAGTCCTTGCTTGAATATTTAGCTCCTTTTTCAGTTTTTGAGAATCTTCTCTGACATTATATCTTGTATCTCACTAAGCTATGTCTTAGAGTAAAACTCATCCTTAATACCTCAAAGCTTTGCTCTTAAAATAGTAAATTTAGAAAATCCTTTTTTCTTTCCACAAATATCTGACTTTTGGATGATTGACTTGCCATAGACTTTGAGCATCAAAGTAGAGGAGTGATCTCCCTGGTTCTAAACCAGGAGATGCTATTGGCTGACCTGAGTAGACAGCTGTATCAAAGGAATATCAGGAATGCAAATACATTGATTTAAATTCCCACTAATATTAGCCCTATTTATAAGACATCCTATGTTGGCGTTTCAAATGCAATACTATTCCGCTTAATTCACTTAACAAATATTTCTTAAGGGCCTACTATGTTCCAGGAGATGGGCTAATTATACAGAAGTGAACAAAATGGTCAGGGTTACTACCCTAATGGAGCTTACATTCTAGTAGGAGAGATTGACAATGACTAGATAAACATAAATAAACAAGATAATTAAGTATCATGGGAGATAAACAAATGTTTTCAACAGATAACCTCAGAAGCTCATTCCTGATATCCTGATAAGGAATTAACTGAGAGAAGGATTTCCCTGCCCAATGAGAGACACTGTTCCTAACACAGCTGAAAATTCCATGGGACAGGGAACTTCTGAACAGCTGCAGTTTCCTACTGCCACCTAAGGAGCCCCCACCTCAGCTCAGAATGCCTGGTGCCCAAGCCCAAAGGGTGTGTCTCACAATATAAAGTCACTCGCATGCCCACTTCATAAAAAGAAAAAATAACATGGGAGTATTCCATAAAAGGGGAAATGAGCAGGCTGAGAGAACAAAGGACTTATGAACCTGCTGGCACTTTGCCTTTGAATGCCAGCCTGCGTGTGTTGTCACTTGTGTCACTTCAGCTTTTTACACAACAGTTTTAATATTAATATAAAGAAATAGAGTAATACAAGACAGAGTAACTGGGGGCAAAGACTCTGTGCCAACAAAAGAAAATCCAAGCAGACTTCATTGAGTAAGGCACATTTAAATGCAGACCTGAAGGCAAAGAAGCAACAAGTCATGCAAAGGGCAAGGGGAAGAGTATCCCAGCTCGTGGGATTAGCAAGTGGCAAAGCCCAGTGAGGAGAGCAAACTTGGCTTCTGCAGGATCCAGAACTAGTAGATGATCTGGCGCAAGGAGGTGTGAGGTTAGGTTGAAGCCTCAGGTAGGAGCAAACTAAATCAGGCAGGTAATTTATTTATTTGTTTGTTTGCTTTTCCCAAGTGCAACCAGAAGCTATAGAAAAAAGGCAGGCAGAGTGGGCTAATAGGATCCAATTCTTTCCAAGGTTATCTTAGCTTCTTTATAAAGAACATAGGAAGTAGGAATAAAAGCCAGACCGGAAAGGTTGTTACCATCCAGGTTCAAGGCGATGTTGACCTGAATCAGGTTGATGGGGTTGGAGATGGAGAGCAGTAGGCTAATTTTGGATCCATGTGGGAGGTGGATTAACTATGATGGAAAAAAAAGGCATCAAGGGGCCCTCCCGGGTTTTGTCCTAGGCACCTCAATGGGTGGTGATGCTGATTATGAAAATGAGGAAGACTGGGGAGGAGCAGGTTTTAATGCACTGAAGTGGGGAGGATTAATATGTTTTGGACATGCCAACTTTGAAAGGACCTTTGGCTATCCCTGTGCTGGAAAGACACTGTGTGAGGAAATCCTTCGTGGTTGGGACCCCTACAGGCCCCTGCATGTAAGCAACATTCCACTCTATCTGGCCATGGATGGCCCCTTTATCACAACACTCTGCTCCTCTGAGGGCAAATCAGTTGGCAGTGTACACGGATGGCATTTCCTCTCATGATCTGTCCTGAGTTTGGCCATCACTTCTGTATTACATCAGGCAATTTTCCTTTGTTTCCCTGTCAGTGGTCCATCAACCAGCTGCCAACCTAGCAGTCAGAGAGACCTTTCATGTGTGCACCTGAAGCAAAGAAGCAGAGGCAAATAGCAGCAATCTGAAAGGAAAACCATTCCCCTCCATGTGGAAGCCAGCTGTCTTACCCTGTCCTGCCCTGCCTGGAAAGAGCTACTAGCAGACCATTGAATTCACATTTCATATTGTGGGCTGCTTTCCTTGTCTCCTTCCAGGATCTGGGAATGGGAGTGATTCTATGGTTGAAAGTGATAAGGAAGAATTGCTACACACTCTTTATTTATCAGGTTCTTCCTGCCAGGAATTGTCCCAGAACGTTCTCCCCTCGCTTTGACACCTCCTCTTCTGATCCGAGTAGCCCCACTGGGGCTGCTCACTCATGCCAGGAAATGTGTTATTAATATTAATTACTCGTTGATTATTGATTATTTCCCAGATGAATGCTTTCTTTTAAAAAAATATATTTATTGAGTGCCAGCAGATTCAAGGCACAGCAGTCCAGTCTGATGACACAACGCTCAACTAGACCAGGCCCCTGTTCCCTTGGAACTCACACTCTAGTGGGGGTTGGGCAATAGACAAGCTAGCAAATGAGGAAATAAAGGTAATCTCAGACCATGATGAGCGCTGTAAAGAAAATAAGACAGCAAATGCAGTAAATGGGGGGAGGGGAAATTATATAGAAAGGTTAGGGGAAGAATTCAGAACCAGCCTGAGTAAGAGTTAAGACCCTGTCTCTACTAAAAATAAAAATATAAAAATTAGCCAGGTGCAGTGGTTCACAACTATAGTCCCAGTTACCTGGGAGGCTGAGGCAGGAGGATCACATGAGCCCAGGAGTTTGAGGTACAGTGAGCTATGATGATGCCACTGCACTCTACTCAGGGTGACAGAGTAAGACACCATCTCAAATAATAATAATAATTTTTATTAATATATTGATTACATGTTGAAATGATATTTTGGATATATCAGCCTAAATAAAATACATAATTAAAATTAATTTTATCAGTTCCCTTTTACTTTGTTATGTTGTAACTAAAAATGTAAAATTATATATGTTGTTTGCATTACATTTCTATCAGACAGTACTAATATAGAGATTTGTACATCACCAATACACTTTTATAGTCATTTGATATGGAAGGGATTAAAAATTACCCCATTTTACCAAAAAAAAAAAAGAAACTACCAGAAGGCTAACAATCTTCTCATGATCACACAGGTAACAGCAAAAATGGATCCTGAGTCCGCTAACTACCTGGCCTCTATATAAAAATCCAAGGACAAGGACAACATCATCTCTTCTGATAAAACATTGGAATTAGGTCTCAGACAGGAGAACTGTAACTTAAAGCTTCTTTTCTCTAAAACTTTACATTGCCCTTAAAGCAATTTTTTAATTTTTAAGTCAGAACAGCAGAGACAGATAGAAAGTTAAGGAAATCTTATCCTTTTGGGGTCTCAGAGGAGTTCTTCATGCCTGGTAAATGGTGCTGTGAGGCAATGAAACAAAAAGCATTGGTAAAGAAAGCTCTGTTATAAAAGAAAAAAAAAACACTTTCTTTTTCAGGGGAAATAAATTAACTGAGCTGACCTCCTTGTTATTCTGCCTCAGAGCCTCCTCCCCTTCTCCAGCTCAGCAGAGATTAATTACTCACATCTTGCATTTCGCTGTTCCAGTCTCTGAGCAGAGATACACTTTGCTGTCCTTCCCCAGAACACCTGCCACATCCTCCTTGCATCAACAGTGATGAATATAAGATTAGGTTGTTGCCATCCCATCCCAAAAGTCATCCTTGTATGTCCTTCGTCCCTGGCTAGAACCTATTATGCCCTTTCCTGCTGTAATGGGTGAGCTCAGAGTATGGGGCAGCAAAAAGCCTGGGGTTAGGGATCAAAACACCTGGCTCAGGTGAGCGAGTTCCCCATCACTAGAGGTATTTAGGCTTTAGGCAGAATTGATTTGGGTGAAGTTTAGACTCTTACAACCCCATATAAGAGCCTGCAGAGGGAAGAATCCCTTTAGAACTTCCTCCACATTGGTGGCCCCTGCCCAATCCCCAGTCTTAACTGGCTACAGCTGTGGAGATGACCACCTCCACTTTTGCTGAGGTGTGCCTTCCCAGTTTCAGGATAATTGAATCTCAAAGGCCAAAAATAAATGCAGTTACTCAAGCTGATAAACTAGCAGTCCTGATAATGGAACTCAATCAAAATAGCTGTGTGCCAGGAATTATTTAGGTGTTGAATGTAATTTCAAAGGTCAATAAATGTGCAAAGCAAGTGCAGCCTGAAGCTGAACACACACTGATAAGCAGTGAGAGGGAGCTGGGATTGTTTTCCCATCTCCTTTGCTATTAGAAAAGAGTTTAATAGTCTACCTTCACAGGTTATCATTGTATTTCTACATTTTTGCTACAGGGTAACATCCATTGTTTTCTCATTTTTTCTTTAATAATCAGAGATTGTCTTTGCAACATGGCAGAAGCAATAAATCACATAGCCTTTATACTAATTTACATTATTTTACATGTCACAGACAGTTTGATCTAGAGAAAATCTCTGGGGACCAAGGAATTATCCAATGTCTACTTCCCTTTCACATTGAAGTCCTCCACATGCAGCCCTGTGCAGGGCACTGGAACACATTAAAAAGACAAAGGCACAGTCCCCACCCTTGAAGAGTCTTGATGTACTTGGGGAGACATGAACAAGCTGAATTGTGAACAACACAAGATCAATGTGAAAAAAGAGGGATATAAACACTGCCACTGCCTAAACGACTGTCTTCCACACCTTCTGCCCGATGGGAAGCCTCTGGCCATTTCACTGCTCTCATTTAGTTTTCTTCTTTAGTCACCCCACACCAAATGGATTCAGGGATCATCTCAAATAAATGACTCCACCGGGAAATGCTAAACCTGAACTTGTTCCTCCAGTTTTACATTTCTTCTTGGAATTCTTAAATTTAAATATCCAAAATCAAAATAATCTTTATTTCCCATAATCAAAATTGTACTGCAGGTGCACCTGTTACTATTTCTTGGGTTCTTGCCAGGCTTTATATCTCATCAAATGTTTGTACTTAGGTCATGTCTCCTCCCTGAGACTCAGTTTCCTCACATGTAAATTTGAATTGCTAACATCCATTCAATTCTAGCTCTCCTTTGTTCCACACTGTAAAGAACCAATAAAAAGATGCACTGATGAAATGTGTTGCAAATATCAAGTATCACTAACACTATTGTGTTCGTGGTCTGGGTATACATTTTTTCTTCTCTGTATAGTATTTTCACACCCTAACTGGTCTCCCCATCTCTTGTGTCTCTCTTTGCATTTGACTTTCTATTCATGTCACTTCTTTACCAAGGTGAGTGCAGAAATTTATCCTGGGTTCTTGGATATCCCCCAAGCATCAGAATGAGCCTAAACTGAGTCTGTGTCTTGAATTCAGACATGTCTCAATGAATTCACACTCTAGTAGGGGTCGGGCAATAGACAAGCTAGCAAATGAGCAAATAAATGTAATCTTAGACCATGATAAGTACTGTAAAGAAAATAAGACAGCAAATGTAGTAAATGGGGAGGGGGATGAAATACTATTTCTAGGAGGCTAGGGAGTCTTTTAGGAGATAATGCACCAAGGAAAGAAGATCAGGCAGAAAAGGCTGACTCTGTTATAAAGCCTGGGCCAGGAGAGAAGAGGAATGACAATGAGCACGGCGTGGTGACTATAACACAGAATCTGCCCCAGCTCCATCACTGACATCCATGTCTTCGTATCCAGGTAAGAGAGAGACCATGTCTAACAGAAATGGAAACAATTGTTTCAATAAAAATGCACGGAAACAATGGGACTCAGGCACAAGGGATGCCAAAGCAGTAAGAGACCTTGGCACTTGTTTGGGAATCCTCTCACTGGGTGTGACATGAAGTGGGGAGATCCATCTTTCCCTCCTCCACTCCACATGTACTTTTTTTAGTCCACATCCATCCATAAGGGTTCTTCCATGAGCAACTGTGGTGACAGTGACCTTGTGCACATGACACATCAGAGGTGGTGCCTTGTGGGAGACTTCAGTGGAGACCCTACTGGGAAGTGGAACTACAACAACAGAAGACTTGCCCACAAACCCATCTCAGATAATCCTGTAAATCTGCAGAAATTCTGGAGATGGCAAGAAAGGAGATTTTTCAGAAGACCCTCATTATCAAGGGTAGTCAAAAATCAGTGAAATTCAAATATTTATTCCTAATGTGACCTCATAAGAAGCAACAATTAGAGAAATTTAGATTTTATGTCCCCCAATTGCCCCCCAATGTTCCACATATAATCAATCAAATGTAGTTTGAATATGATGACCTACTCATATAGTAGTTAAATAAATGTTGAATAGTCTCCAGATATCTACTGTCATGTCAACATTTTGAGTAGCCAACTTTGTCCATGGAAAACAATTCCCTTTAAAAAGGAAATAACAAAATGCATGCACACACACACACAAATGAAAAAAGAAAAATTTCCCCAGGTGTGTAGGTTGTCATAGTACAATAAATGAGCACATTTTAAAACTATTCTTGCTTAAAAAATTATGTCTCCACAAAGATCGTTATATTTTTCTAGTTTTTTTCTCATTTGCATTTAGTTGGAAAGATTACCTGGTTTTTACCCCAAATAAATAAAAGAGAGTTCTATAGTTCAAGGGCAATAAATTTAAAAAAAACATAAATCCTGGGCACAGATTCCATCTGGAGAAGATTAGACAAGACAGTGGGACATAATAGATGACCATGGCCTCAGTGGTACAGCCCAAGCACTTATACCTATAGGCAAAAGTGGTATAGGAAAGAAAAGTGGGTGTAGACAGTTGGACACGGGGGATGATTCAGAAGATGTTAGGTAGGAGCAAATATTCGCTCGTCCCCCCAAAACTCCTGGATGGTCAATATGGTCGTCACCATTTTATGGAGGAAAAAAAATTTACAAACTAAGGTTGAGACGACATGAGCAGAACTCAGACATACAGTCAGTAGGAGAGTGAGCTAGAATGTGAACTTTGGAATGAATGCATCTGACCAGGCCTATTCCAGCCTCATTCCCCTCAAGCTGTGCCAGGAAGGTCAAAGTTTGTCTTTGATTCTCAGAAGAACTTGAAATGTTCTCTCTGTGTTATCACCAATGAAACAGATACAAAGAAATTAAGTACTTGCCTTGTCTCATGTAATCAGAAACTATCAGAGCTAATATTTAAGCCCATTTCTCACCTAAAAACCCAGGTATTTACTATTCTTCAAAACTGTGCTCTTGGCATGGTTCAGGATTCTCCCCAAGAAACCAACAACATGTCTATGGCCATCATTTGCTGGCAGGAAATGTTTATGAAGACTCCTTTAAACAGTAGCCCCATGGCTGTTCTGCTTGCTGCATTCCTGATTACACAAAGTGAAAGAAAGGGCCTTAGCACTTTATTTAAAGTGTATATAAAGTATACAACCAGAGAGACAAAGGGAATTTGTTTACGACCAACCATTCCCCTGTGAGAAAATTAAAACCCATTTTAGAGAATCACCAAGATACTGCTTATGGTTGGGAGAGAGGTGATTAATGGTTATAATCACCAATTTGAGAATATCTACTTTAGCTTTGACCTTAAGCCAAGAACACCAAGATAAGCATGTTCTGGTAAATAATTCAAACACTTGGAGCTTTTCCTGCTGCCTTCTCTATTTGAAAGCAATAACCCTGGCCACCCTCTGTCCCCATTAGTAGTGGTGAACCTTGAGTCACACCCTCCACAGAGGAAAAAGCTTTACTGAATCATGCACACACTCTGCAGGTTAAATACCTGCATTTATGTGCCAGTTGGGATAGAAGGTCGAATTCTTGACTTTCCTCAAACCAGATGTGCTAAGCCATAGGAGGGAGCAAATGTCCCAGGACTCAAGTTCCTGCAGCTATTGCCTCTTTGTAAAATACAGCAAACTGAACTGTCCATGTCTTTCACATATTGGGAAATATGAATGTTCACCACCATAAACTCCACTTAAAATTTTATATAGAAAAAAATTATTTTGAAGGAGTTAGAAGCCAATTTTAGTTCTCTTGCTGACTTTGAGTAAGTCATGAGTTGTTTGAAAAATGTATTTATATATATACTAAAAAGGCATAAAAATCTAAGCCCATGTAACCTCATAAGAAAATAATGAAACTTGAGATGTAGGCACGTTGAAAAAAATAATGTTAATATTATCCAAATGCTTGTTCTTGGTTACATCATAGTACTCTCAAAGTATTTTTATATCTTTGGTCTCACTAGATTCTCCTATCATACCTCTGAACCAGAAAAGGTCAATTTCTTAGTTGGGGTCAATTCTCAGGTCTTTCATATCCTTGAGACAAATTATTCTTACCCAGATTGTTTTCCAATTCGGTTTGCTTGAGTTTCAGCCTCAGTTTCATAATTTTCACTTGAGTTTTTCAGGGGAACATAGTTCAGTTTTGAAAATCTTCTCTTTAGGACTCTGACAACACCTTTACCCAAGATTGCTATAAACTCAACACCAATTCCTGAGCACCACTGCAGTCCC